>JAKUAN010000062.1:0-56176 GCA_030674715.1 Clavispora phyllophila
GCGCCCGCCGCGCGTCCGCAGCGGCCGCGGCCGCTCGCCTTCGTCGTACGCCTTCTCCTCCATCAACCGCCGCAGCAAGCTCTCCAAGTACCGCACACGGCTCTCCAAGTACTCAGTGTAGGCCTCGCCGCCCGTGGGCGACAGCTCCGGCAGCCGCGCGCGCCGCATCTTCGCCGGTGGCTCATCCTTGCCAAAGCGGCACTCTTCGTTGTTTTTGGTGCAGTTGCTGCACGGAAACGCGCCGGTGCACTTGATCTTGTGGGATCGGCACCGGAGACATGCTCTGTTGACGCGGATGCGGCCGTTGCGAGGCATTTCCGTGCCTCCGCCCGCGCCGTAGGCCGGGGACGGAGCCGGCGGCATTCTGGGGCCCATGGGAACTCCATGATTAGGGAGCGGCGGCGGCATGAGCTGCGAGGCATCGGAAAGCGCCGGAGGCGTCCAAGGCACAAGCGGGGGTGCAGGAGCACGCATGAGGGGGTCAGGCAGGTATATTGCCGGAGGGGGGGCTTTTTCTGATTTCATGGTGAAGAGTTGATGGAGTAGGCGCCTGTGCAGGTGAGGATGTGGGTGGCCGGTGTACGGGTGCGTGGCCGGACCTGCTCGGCCGTGTCGCGGCGATACTGCAGACAAACGGATGACCGAGGAGGTCTGGGTGTTTTGTCGGGCGGGCTGGGTCACGGTTATGAGACCGCCAGTGGTTGCGAGGATTTGTGGTTTGTGGGCGGTTGTCGGCCACGGCGATCGAGACCAGCGGCTTAGACATGGTGCACGGGTGTTTGTCCCCGCCTGTTTCCGGCAGCTTTTGGCGGTGACATTTCCCGGCGGTACGGGTGCCCGGCCCACCGTTTCAGCGCCCCAGAACCCACGCCTTCCCTGGCATATTTAGCCGGGCGGGGAATTCTCTTCAACGGTTGTTCTCTACTGTTCGCCCGCAAACGGTTTGTGGGCGATGTGGTGTGAAACTCACCTCAGCGATGTGATTTTCCGCTTTAGTACGAATGCAGTCGTGCCACCCTGACGGGAAGAATCTGGCGTAGAACTTTCACTTTACCCGGATCCTAGTAGTACTTCGTGCATCAACACACCTGCCGCAACGTTGGCTACGATTCTTGCTTCACGTTGCCTGCTTAATACCGAGCTTATTAGCAATTCTCGACTCCCTCGGCTAGTCTGAAAAGTCGCGGCATCTCGGGAAACAAAGTGTTCCGCAGCGAAAATGCCGCCGGGGTGAAATTTGCCTGTCGGTGACATGGCGTCAGCGACATCGTTTCACTTAATTCCACCTTCGCAAGTAACCACCGCCAGACTGCAACGTCGCTACCATTCAGCACGCACCGCATGAAAAGTCCCGAAACCTTAACATTCCAGCTACGGGCTCCTTTTCGGTAGCACACCCGTACCCCCCGCCTCTAGTAGCTTCTCCGCCACATTTGCTCTGTGTCTATGTCTGCCCATGTGAAACCACTCTTAACCCCGATTGCCCGCACTGCACACAGCCTGGAACTTAAATCCCTACGCTCTTTACGGCATATGCATGGTGGTGCGCTCGGCGTAGAGCGAAGGTCTTTGCCAGCAAAGAACACTTAAGGAACGAAATTGTTGGCGTTGTCACCAAAAAAATCCCACGCAACTTTGCGTCATCCGCAAAGATAATGACTCACTTGTATGTCCCGCTGCTTACCTTCTCCAAGAATGACTACTGAGGGGTTCATTTACGGTTGCACACAATACTGGATTGCTTTTTACCTCACCTACTGAAGGTGTCATTACGTGGTCGCCTGCACTCAAACAACTGGTGTTGGTGGAATTGAGTGAGTGCATGGATATTCTAGGCATATCCGCATTGGGACCGGGTGCGGTACGTTCTTCACCTACATTTGTGCCTATAGAATGCGCCGGTCATTACGAATTTCTTGGACGGGAAATCACGCCGCCCCTTCGAAGGGCGTGCGAGGGTCCGTGTTCCAGCGTGCATATACGCAGTATTGTCCCGTTTAGTGTGCATCTGCAGGTGTAATTACTGGGTGTATATCACGTGCATAGGAATTATTAGGCTGTATTGCAGTAATTACTTCCGGGCCCAAACGTGAAATTCCCCATGTATAGTTGGGTTCCAGAGCCTCCAGCTGTACGACAATAACCAGCGGTGGAAACTAAAGGTGTAGGTGAATGTTTGCCGACGTTTGTCTTTTTCCCAATCGCGGTTGTGTGAGTTTTTGTCCTCCAAGAACACATGTCGCAACATTTAAGCACTATGCGAATTATGCACTGCATGCACTTCGGGCATAACACCGGGCTTAACTTGATACAACAAAGTGTACCGGAAGCACGGACTAATATCCAGAAACAACGCACTGACACACACAAACATGTACTCCCACCAGCGACAGGGTCAGAACTACGACATGGGTGGCCCCGTAAATGCGGTGACGTGAGATGTCGGTCATTTCAACCGCAGCAATTAGCATCAGTTCCGCCTCACTCCTGCAGACGCATCCGCGACCTCTGTAGGTCAGGTTGTGTGCGTGTGGCCAAGAAAGAAGCCCCAGGCGTGGGAATTGTACGTATTAGGCACTCCGCAGAGGTCTGCTCCTGCAGAAAAGCCGGGTTTGGCGCATGTACTCTTTTTTTCGCTTTGCATCACAGCACTTGCACATCCTTGTTTCCAGTACATGCAGCCTTATCACGCTCATGACAGTTGATACTGGCGCCTTCCACCTGCAGATGGGTGGCATATTCGATGCTGCCCATGATCATCGCCAAATATATACTGCCCACCTCTTCCGCATCATGGAGGTGCCTTGCTACTCCACACTCACGCGTCGTTTCTCATAAAAGTTGCCTCCCCCATGTCTTTAATAGATACATTTGTCCAGTGCGGTCTCTGGCTGATGAATTGTGAACCGACCATGTCCCGTTCCTCCCAGTTGGCGGCGGTGATTTCCACACTAGACCTTTCGCCTTCGAACTTGGCGCTTGCGCTTGTTTTCCTTGACAAATACACTTGCAATACCGTGAACTCGTTGGGACCTGGCTCCGCGCCATACTACATCATAATCTCTGCGCTTGTCGTTGCCAACAAATACCTAAACGATCAAAGTTATACGTTGAAAACGTGGCAGTCGGTTCTTTACAAGTGCAAGATTGATGTGCTGCTTCCCCTTCTCAACCAGCTCGAAACCCATTTTCTCTCCGCATTGGATTATACGTTGACATCAAAGCACGACGTGCGCATGTGGCGCCAGTTTAAAGCTTTTGATCCCCGTCACGTACAGCAGTTGCAAAATCTCATGTCAGTGGAAGACTGCCATGCCGCTCCTCTTGCATCAACTCCTCAGTCGGTTTTGGCCACCCCGCCATTGCAGGCGATGCAAGGCATGACGCCACCAGAATACCTACTGCTTACTACACCGCAGTATGCATCTTCCACGTCGTATCGCCCGATGCCCATCACTCCTATGTCGCTGGATTTTGTTCCGGCTTCGTTTTTGCCGACGCCACAGATATCCGTTTGGATTCCGGGTTGCAAGCGCCGCCGCATTATGATTGCCGAGTAAAAATGGGGTTAGTGTTGAATTTTTCAACCTCACTACACGAGCATCGTATTTTCGTTAACCTAACATGAACAAGCATTGATTGAGAATGAGTATGCATTCTTCCTGGGTACCCGTGACACCAAGGTTTGCATCCTTCCTCTTACTACCCTTTAGCATGAGCTCCAAAGCTCCCTTCGTAACGCATATAGCATTGAAATGAAACGAAACGTCTGAATCAAGCGTGCCTTCTTTTCTGTATACAGGCACATGTCCACCTGTACAACAGTGTTCGTACACAGAAGGGCTATTTTTATTTTTGGGGAAGTGACCATTGCGTCGCGGTCCCATTCTTACTGGTATGCTGTAAATTACTACGTTTACTCATACACTTTGTTTCTTTTATGGTTGTTGGAGCTATTGTTTGCCGACAGTCAACATTACATCACATTCTAGTATCTATACTTATAAGGTATTGCGCTCTCTTGTACCTCACTACATTGTGACCTCACGATTTGTTACGTAACTATGGAGTATTTTTTTTTTTTTTTTAGCGCGAGAGAATCATCGGTATACCATCGATAAGAAGCGGAACATGCAATTCAAGGATTTGGGTGCCAATGGCCCGGAGTATGCAGTAGGCATTTGCGTACATCATTTCACGCAAGAACGGTTGATATGTATGCGCTTAATATTGATATTCTGTGTTGCCGCTAATGCCCTCTTCGAAGCTGAAGCCAAGTCGTACAGCATTTTTAGGTGTCCCATGACTCTTAATTACCATCAGAAGTACCCCTATTATCCATAACTCTCAAACTATGGCCAAGGAATCGGATTGCCTGTGTTACCGACTATGCAGGTGTATCACATTCGCCATGCAAGTTCACTTGGAATTTATGTACATGCGCAATTTGTGGATCCTGGCACGTACCCATCATGTATGCTTTACCGTTTTTCTGGGCTCGTAACGGGAAAGCATATGCGGTATTTCGTTTTTATTGGTCCGGATGCCACCGTCATTACTCCTATTGAGAAACTCGAAACCAATGCTCGGTTGGTATTTTCTGTAGTTTTGAAATACGAACTGAGCTGTTTACCACTGGCTGGTTTGCAACTCCCAACCGCAGCCACTCTCTTATTCCGCTATGCGTCCCGTAGCAATTCCATTCTAGTGCTCTGGCAGACGCCCAAATTATTTTCTAGGTTTGGAAATGTCTGTGCGCATGTAATGCTGACCATTGGCGTGGTTTAATTGCGTGCAACATAGTGCGCCACCCCCCTCCTCCACGCATTACGTGGCATGGATTCGGAGAAAAGTAAGCAATTAATTCCCCAATTTGCACCCGCTCCAAAATGAATCTTTTGAATCTTGGCGTATCTGCAAGTGGACAGAAAGATCGATAATGGATTTCGTGGATGTGTGTGAATGTAATTGAGAAATGCCTGCACGAACACTAAACGGGAATCCATTTTAGTTCTTTTTGACCAAGAATGTGCTGTGTGGCACTGCATTGACGATCATCGCACACTTTGGCTACTAGGAATAATCATGTTAAACCTTGGGTTTCCCAACCTTGAGTACTCACAAAAAAAATTTTCGTCACAGTAAATTTGTTTTGGATTTAGCTCTCACTGAATGGAAATTTGCTTTCTTCTCTAGTAATGCTTGTACCTACGGCCGTGTCATCTCTACAGACTTGCGCAGTTCGTATAACACCTTCATCACAATCCTGCATGAGTACCTGAGATGGTCCATACTCCATGGCTTTTGGTACCTGTTCCATCTGCAGCGTGAATCAAGCGAAATATAAATGTCCCAAGTGTTCTGTTGAATACTGCTCGTTGCCATGTTTCAAGAACCCTTTGCACAACCACTCTGAACCCACTGAAGAGTCTAATCCAACTGCCAAACAAGAAGCTTTGGAAGAATTGGGGCAATCACAGAAACCAGCAGAAGAGACTACTAGAGACGAGATTTTTGCCCGAATCGCACAAGATCCGGTGATCCAGTCGCTTTTGAAATACAAGGCGCTCCAGGTACATTTATCGGTGCTTGTCAAGCTAGTTTCGGACTCTCTGATCACCAAAGAACCACTTGCGGAAAATAGAAGAGAGATTGCCAACTTGAGACTTTGCGAGCTCCGAATCGGTGGATCAGAAGAAAATGAGCTTGTTGAGGAATTTGTCGACCGCTTTCTCCATCTCATGGAGTGCTCGACTTCCACTCAGGCTAGATCATAGTATTATCTAAGCGGAACATTCATTAACGACTAGGTGACACCATTAGCAAAACACAACATCAGCAAAACACACACATACTTCTTTGAAATTCACTCTTCATGTGTTCGAAACCCATTGAAATCATCTCTTGACGAGAGAGGTATCTTCTCGGCGCCAATGATAATTATTACTTGCTGATTCCCGAAGGCATCTGCGAATAATTCCAAGTTGGTGCATTCTATTAATCGCTACTCATACAGTTAAGCATCCACATCTCCTCCCCAAATGTACTTAGGCACACCCTCCAACTTCTCGTCCATCTTCACCAGAAACAAGTACCCTCCAAGATCGCCAGACTTATCAGTAGCGTCCGCAGGGTTCGGGTTTTCCTCGTGGTCAATCGTGGCCGTGTTTATGAATAATACGTCATCATCTTTTCCGCCAGCGCAAACACACGTAATGCAACTGGCCGGCAACTGGATTCTGCCGCGGACCTCGCCGTCGGTAGTAACCTTCACTACTTGCGAACCACTGTATATTGCGTGGTAAATGTTACCATTGCGAGTCATGGCCAAACCATCAGGGGCAGGCGCTTCAATACCAGGAACAATGGACCGGTAATCGATGCACGCGGTTCTGTTAGACAAGGTCACGGTTTCTGGGTCGTAGTCAAACAGCCACAATGTGAAGGTCAACGAATCAGTCCAGTAAAACCGCTTTGCATCCGCGGTGAAGGCCAATCCGTTAGGAATAAACGCACCTTCTACCATGATCTTGATGCTGAGGTCATTGCAATCAATACGGTACAAGAAACCTTCCTGGATAACTCCGCCTGCGGTGAAATCGGACATGACTCCGATCCACAAGTTTCCATGAGGATCGATGATGCCGTCGTTCGAGCGCAACCGCTTCTTCTGCTCCGGGGTGTGATTGTACTCTACAAGCACTTTGGTTTCGCCACTTCTGAAATTGGCGGTGCTGACGCCGTACTTGGTGCAGATCAACACAATGTCGTCATTCTTGGTGAGACATACTGCACCAATGCTCTCGTTTGGGTCTTCCAAGCAAATAACCTGGTGGTGTTGTTCGTAATCCTCGTCGTCCAAACTCACCCGATGCACTTCCGCAGAAATGATGTCAACCCACAATAGAGTATTGTTTGACGGATTGTAGGTGATTCCCTCGGTGAGGCGTCCTCGGTAGCTGGGGAGAAAAATCTGCCGTTAGTACTGTGTGAGGAAATGGACCAATTGTTCGTACGTTTGATTTGTCAAGCTGAATGGTCTGGGTCATGGTTGTGGGGAAATTTCACCAGGCGCTCCAACGCTATTTAACCTGCATCACCCTCAACAATCAAGCTGGTGGGTATATACATTCGTGGGGGACCGCACACGAATGTACGCTCAGCACTTCCTAATCGGGAAGTCTAACCACGTATATGAAGGAGTGCCAGGTGCTCTCCAGCCGAGTTGGCGGATACTTGTCAGCAGAAACCATTGGGGGTCGAAACTCCATATTTAGGCCCCACTCTTATAGCTACGCCCTACTCTCACAGTTAAGCCATACTCTCACAGTTAAGCTCCAGTCTCACAGTGAAGCCCACTCTCTTCCGGTATCACGGACCCCCACAGTATTCATGGAATACCTGCATCTACAGCGGGCATTGTCAGACGAAGAGTGGATGGCACTATCAGACAAGTGGATGGCCATTGTTGATATACGTCAGGGAGTAGAAAAAATGCCGGATTGTAGTTTCTTTTTGCCGTCAAACCACGACCCACAATCGTAGCGTCCTCCATTGATTGATGCTATGTACAGTCACTAACCCGTGTGCTTCTGGTTCTTATTATTGGAGAAGCGGCGCAGTAGGTTCTATCAAGTGTTGTTGCGTAGGTGCTACACTCCCGGTTAGTTGTTTAGTTCTCCTTTTCTCGAACATTCAAGTTGTTCCACTCTTTGGCCAATTCCACCATAGCCTCGGAGTTGAGTGAAGCATCCACCACCTCGATGGGAACTTGGTTCTCGCTGTGTTCCTTGCGCGACATACTGCCTAGGTTTGTTTCTGTGATGATGCGCATCTCAAAACTGTCGCTCTCTCTGCGCTCAAGAAGCTCGTGCCACGTAAACAAAAGACTGTTCCACTTGCGCTCAAACGGATTCACGTCAAGAACAACCACCTTGTCGTACGGGCGGGGGATAAACACGTCGACGATGTAGTCAGTGAGCGGAAACTCGGATTTCTGCAATACCGACTCGGAGAAGCGTGTCACCGTGTCGGTAAGTTTCTGCTTGATGTCCGCAAGAAACTCGTAGTGGTTCAAATCACGCTGCGACACACCCACGACACGGCGGTCTCTAACGAAAATTCGAAATTCAAGCGCGGGATTCAAGTCCGAAATCCACTTCTTCACCACCAATTCCGGCGCTAGGCGGGCGCCAGTGTCTTTGTCTTCGCACTCATCATATATGTGGCCATCCAAGTCATGAGCAGCATGGTCAGACGCATTTAGCAACAAGTAGATGTCCAGAGCGGAAGTACACTGCAAGCTGTTGTTGATCAAGATCCATTTGGCGTCTTTTGGCGCGGACCAGTTGAGTTTGACCATCACAGACTTCCACTTGGAAACGAGCGCCTCGATGGATTCGTGGAACTCTCTAAATCCGGCCACGGGGTCGGCCACAGCGCCAGACACTGCTTCTTCTTCTTCTTCCCAGTCACTGTATTCATTATCGCTGGTGGAGATGATTTTTTCTTCGTACTTTGGCGGTGGAAGGCGAATACTCTCGGTGTTCAAGTAATCTAGGAACGCCTGCGGAACTTGGCTGAGCACTTTTGCTTTCGGGAGAAACTCAGAGAAAAACGGACTCCACCTGGAGTACGAGCACCAGTTGACGTCGGCACACGACGATTTCGTTTTGTGAAAGATATACGGGTCGGTGGTCATGGAGTAGGAGGTATTAGTAATTACAGAAGATGATGTGGCCCGTACCTCCAGGCACTGGAGCGCAGTAGAAAGAAAGGTCCACCACCAAAAACGGAAAGGGCAAACCACACCAGCCGCACAAAAACAGAAAATGTCACATCCATAATGCCTCCCACATCCTCCCAGAACCGCCCGTCGTGTCGCAAAAGTCGCCTTCGCCTCGCTTCCCTTGGCTTCCCTCCGTCTGGTGGTGCTCGGCACGTGACGACCATCCTGCACCCTCTGGGCAAAAAAACCCTAGTACGCTCCGACGACATTACACTGGTACTACCGCCAAACTCAGCACCAAAATGGCCCAAGCACAAGCGGCAGCTCCGTCCAATGCGACATTCAGAGACAAAGAAAAGCCGCAGGAGGTCAGAAAAAGCAACATTCTCGCCGCCAGAGCCGTCAGCGACGCCATCAGAACCTCTTTGGGCCCCAAAGGTATGGACAAGATGATCAAGACCAAAAGCGGCGAGATCATCATCTCCAACGACGGTGCCACGATCCTAAAACATATGGCCATTTTGCATCCGGCCGCCAGAATGTTGGTTGATGTCTCTGCGGCTCAGGACGTGGAGGCGGGCGATGGTACTACTTCCGTGGCGATTTTGACCGGC
Organism: Clavispora phyllophila; assembly: GCA_030674715.1. Lineage (NCBI taxonomy): Eukaryota > Fungi > Ascomycota > Pichiomycetes > Serinales > Metschnikowiaceae > Clavispora > Clavispora phyllophila. The sequence continues at coordinate 9,343 of JAKUAN010000062.1, forward strand.
TCGTTGTTGGGCGCGGCGGAAAAGTTGTTGAATAAGGGCATTCACCCCACCTTGATTGGCGAGTCGTTCCAGAGAGCCGCTGCTCGCGTGTGCCAGGTGTACTTGGACATGTCGCACAAGATCACCTTGGACGACAGAGCCATTTTGATCAAGGCCGCCAACACGTCGTTGTCGTCGAAAATCGTGTCGCAGCACTCGCTGTTGTTGTCTCCGTTGTCGGTGGACTCGGTGTTGAAGGTGATGAACGACACCCACGACAATGTCGACTTGAACGACATCAGACTCATCAAGAAGGTGGGTGGCACCATTGACGACACCGAGCTTGTGGACGGCGTGGTGTTGACGCAGAATGTGTTGAAGTCTGCCGGCGGGCCTACCCGCACCGAGAAGGCCCGCATCGGCCTTATCCAGTTCCAGTTATCTCCGCCCAAACCAGACATGGAGAACAACGTGGTCGTCAACGATTACAGACAGATGGACAAGATCCTCAAGGAAGAGCGCGCGTACTTGTTGAACATCTGTAAGAAGATCAAAAAGGCCAAGTGTAACGTGTTGTTGATCCAGAAATCCATCTTGAGAGACGCGGTCAACGACTTGGCGTTGCACTTCTTGGCCAAGTTGAACATCTTGGTCATCAAGGACATTGAGCGTGACGAGGTCGAGTTCTTGACCAAGGCCATCGGATGCAAGCCCATTGCCGACGTGGAAAACTTCACCGAGGACAGATTGGGTTCCGCAGACTTGGTGGAGGAAATCGAGTCCTCCGGCTCCAAGATCGTCAAGATCACCGGTGTCAGCTCGAAGGCGACCAAGCCCACCGTTTCGGTTGTGGTCAGAGGCGCCAACAACCTTGTTTTGGACGAGGCTGAGAGATCCATCCACGACGCTCTTTGTGTCATCAGATGCTTGGTCAAGGAGAAAGCCATGATTGCTGGAGGAAGTGCGCCAGAGGTGGAGGCGTCGCGTGTTTTGCTCAAGGAGGCCACGCAGTTGAGTGGCGTGGAGCACTTTGTATACCAGGAGTTTGCCCAGGCGTTGGAAGTGATTCCTACCACGCTAGCAGAGAATGCGGGTTTGAACCCTATCAACGTTGTCACCGACTTGAGAAACAGACACGAAATGGGCGAGAAGAACGCGGGCATTTCTGTGCGCAGATCGGGCACCTCCAACACTTTTGCCGAAAATGTGTTGCAGCCTGTGTTGGTGAGCACCAGTGCCATCACGTTGGCAGCGGAAACCGTCAAGTCCATTTTGCGTATTGACGACATCACCTTCAGCCGTTAAGGTTCTTGTGAGATTATCCACCGATAATGTAAATCTAATGAAGCACATTCCATGCTACTGTAGGGGCGTATCCAATTCAACCGTCGGTGTCCGCTTGTAATTCAACTCGTGATATTAATGTACATGCAATATAAACTCCGAAACCTCCTAATGAAGCTTGACAGACCGAGAAACTCCCTTCTTGATACCGGTCTTCTCTCCCTGGTATGGACCTCTGTTGCTGTCGTCGTACACTTGTCTGACAGACTTGAGCTTCTTCTTGGCCTGCTCGTACTTCTTTCTCTTCTTGACTCTGGCGTTTCTGTTCTCGTTTCTTCTGTTGGGGGTAAGTCCCTTGTTCTTGAGAATCTGGAAATTGAGCGCTCTCTTGCCGTCGCTGTCGACATGTTCCTGTAATTCGGCCAACTTGCCCTCTCTGGCAGCTTTCTTGGCGATTTCGTGCGCAGAACGACGGGCCTCCTTCTTGCTCTTCTTCTCGTTCTTGATCGACTCGTAGTATTCCTCCGCATCCTCGTTGATTTGGTGCGCCACTTTCTCTTCGTCGGAACCGAAATCCTCGCCGTCCAACTCGTCGCCCAAGTTGGCCTTGTCCGCGCCCAATCCTCTTTTTCTGGCTTCTTCCACGAGTCTCTGTTGTCTCTCGAAAAGTCTCTCTTTGTATGGTAAGTCGAGATCGCCGGTGAATTTCTCGTTGCGTTCGGCCTTCTTGACAGCCTGGTCGATCTTGGAGGTGTAGAAACGCAAAGATTTCTTGCGGCGGTCCTTCTCTTCCTTGTCGACCTGATCGGGTGTAGCAGTTTCGGTGAAATCTCCGGAAACAACTTGCTTGGCGGGCTTGATGGTACGTTTGACATTGACGTCGATGGCGACCTCCTTGTCGCTCTCTTCGTCTTCCTCTTCCTCGGCTTCCTCTTCTTCCTCCTCGGAGTCGGTTTGCATCTGCTCGTCAGCCTCCTCACTGTCTTCAGCAGCGTCAACCACTTCCATTTCCTCTTGCGGCTCCGAGTCGGACGCGATGTCGCCAGCTGCGGAGTTCAACTCGTTGGCCTGTCTCCAGACCTCTCTTGCACTAAGAATGGACTCCATCACCGGATTTTCCTTCATGGAGAAGTGAGCATGGGCCCGCAAGTTCTCGGCAAAAAGGGCAAAGTACGACGAAATCGTACTCAAGTATGACGACAAAGCCGCAAGTTTAGTGGACACGACCGGGTTGTTGACAGATTGGAACGACGCCAACTTGGGGCTCAACGTGGCAAACTCCTTCAACAATGGCACAAATTCCGGGAATGAGCCGTTCAAGTACTTCAACTGGTCTTCTTTCGTAAGATTGTCCAAGTCCACCGTCTCCTCGCTCACAACAGGAACAGCAGACTTCAGGTCGTCGTACTCCTCAGCAGCCTTCTTCCAGTCTTCCATCATGTCCTCGTCGACAAAATCGTCCATGTCAAGCTCCTGCAAGTGTTTTTTCTGTTGCCTGAGAGCCTCTTCCGCCATTTCCTTTCCGTTGTCATCATCTTCGTCAATATCGTCACCACCGTAGTAGTTTCTCTTGGAGCCCCAACGTTCGTCTTCTTCGTCCTCGTCTTCTTCGTCCTCTTGCTCTTCGTCTTCTTCGTCGGACTCCTCGGCGCTGTCTTCTGGGTTCTGGTACTTGAGTCCCATGACTTCTTCTTCAGAGTCGTATTCGTCCGAGCCTTCGGACCCGTTCAAGTAGTCTCCGGCCTCATCAAGCATGATCTTCTGTTTCGACGCATCGAACGCATCGATCTCGTTATCCGAGAAATCGTCGTTTCTGGCCATCGTGGATAGTAGTGATTCCTCAATCTCATCTCGTTATATTTTTTGCACCGGTGTGCACATACGCTCGGGCATGTATCAGGAGTACTTGTGGGATCTGAATCCAGGGGAAGAATTTACTAGTTGAGAGAGGTTTGATTGAAAGTGAGGGAGTGGTGGAACGGGAACACTGTATCTACTTTGGCTAATATCCGGGTTTGTGTGGAAATGGGTCCGTAGACATCACCTGGTATTCGCATCGGAACCCAAACTGCCAAATCGGGAAAAACAACAGTACACCAATACCCCAACACGCCCACCCGATTGGCACACGGGAAAGAGGAACCAGTAAGATAGACAAACACGGCAACTTGACCGACTAGAAGCGCCCGGGGCCCCAAAATCCAATTTGCCCACCCCTTTGCCTTCCCCATCCCCGTGCTACCGTTGGGGAGGTACGGGTGTCTGTCTCACGACCTCATCCCAAGTTCCCACTACAAACTCATCCACCACATGTCCAACAGATTGGAATCGCTCAACTCCAAAAAAACGGGCGCCAAGCCCGCGCTCAAGTTCAAGCCCAAGGCTGTGGCCAGAAAAAGCAAGGAGGACAGAGAAAAAGATGCCCCGGCGGTCAAAGCCGAAGACCAGCCTCGTTCAGGCGCTACCAGAGGTAGAGGTGGCACCAGAGGCCGTGGGAGAGGCCGTGGCGGCGCGTACGTGGGCACACATCTTGTATCTTCCGGCCCGTTGGCCATGGGTTCTGTCAGCATGGGCGGAACATCCAAAACCAGCTTGTCGCACGATCGGGTGTACGGTGTCGACAGTTCCCACAGCGATCCGTTGGCACACTTGACGTTGAAGAGCCGAAAAAGCAAGTCGGCCACGCCGGAGGGCGAGTCGGACTCGGAAGACGACGCCACCAAGATCAACATGAGCAAGGAGTATGCGTTTGAGCCGGCGGAGGTGGCGTTGTTCCCGGTGCGGCCGCAGAAGGACGAGAACACGGCCGAGGCGGCGGTTTCCGAGTCGGTGACGGTGCTGGCGGCCACGTCGCGCATGCCGACCGTGGACTCGGTCAAGTCCGAGGCGCTGGACGAAGTTTCGCCGGTGCAAACCACCGGGCCGGATGATGGGCTTGAGGCGGCGGAACACGACCGCCACATCGACGACCAGCGCGAGATCGTGGACATGCTTGCGGCGCAGTTGGACGGGTTGAAGACCGACGCCGGCGAGCCCAGCGCGCGCGACCAGTACTTTGTGCTCCATCTTCCGCAGATGTTCGCTCAAGAGCAACTGGAACCGGCCCCGTCGCGGTCGCCGTTCGCCAGCGCCTCCGCACAGACGATGGAGGGCCACGTGGGCAGCCTCAACTTCCACAAGCTGGGCAAGATCACCATCAACGTGGGCAGCACCGCGTTCGAGGCCACGGGAGGCGTGCCGTCGTCGTTTCTCCAGGAGGTGGTTGTGCTTGAGTCGCATGAGGCCAAGAGACACCCGGACGACGAGGAAACGGAGATGTTGGATGCGGATGGTGGCAAGATTGGCGGCAACATGTTCCGCCTCGGCGCTGTGGCGGGCAAGATTGTGGCGACGCCGATGATGTAGTTGGGATGGGTCATGTTGGGACAGGTCATGTTGGGACGGGTCATGTTGGAACGGGTCAAGTAGCCACGATGGGACTTGCTGGGTGTGGACTGGCGGGGTGATTTGATTATTGTTCTTTCTTAATCACTGATGCTCGGTATCCTTATTGAGGGACACTGCTGATCGTTATGGCAATCCTAATTGGTTATTGCTGATGTCGCTTATGACAATCGTTATTGACGATCATTGACGTTTTGACTTGACGAACTCCATTGATGTACGTCAATGTCAATATTCATGGACAATCTCGTCAACCTCCCATCAATTCCATCAATTCCATCAACCCCATCATCCGCCTTCTTTCCACCACCTCTCGTCAACAATTTCCCAATTCGCTGCGCTCGTCGGACCCCGCTCTCGCCCACTCGCCTATACTTCCCTATGCCTATAGTAATACAATGCATTGATATATACTGCGGTCACCTAGTTCCCAATCAATCTGGCAGTCAAAGCCTCCAAATCCTCCAAAGTCTCGGGCGTATCGAGTTCCACAATATCGTCTTCGCGTGCAACATGCTTGTCGTTCTGGAACCACTTGGGCTTTTTGGACTCGGGCTCGCTCTCATCCAGAGACTCGAGATCGCGGTCCAAGTTGGCTCCGCCCAACGTAACAACCGTGTCTTCGTCGTCCAGTGACTCCTCCTCTCTAGACCGTCTTTCTGCCTCCTTTCTCTTTCTCTTCTTCTCTTGTCTCTTGTCGCGAGCCACCTCCTTATCCTCGAGGTCCGCATCATTCATGGTGGCGGTCTCCTTTTCCACAAACGCCTCCTTTTGCGATTTGGCTGAACCCTTGGCCTTAAAGTCGTCTTCGTCCTCAAGCTCGTAGATAGGGTGGGCAGTTCCCTCGTCGTCGAACTTCAACTTCGTAGGTAAGCCCTTGTTGGTGATGGACAACTTCTTGGAAAGTGCTTTCTTGGCCGCTCTCTTGGACACGGGAATAGTCATGTCCGGAAGTTCCACTTCGGTCAAGTCGTGGTTTTGACGCTTGACTTGCATGAAGTCGTCCTCCTCCTCTTCATCGCCATCGTTCCGCACTCCGGTTCCGGTCATGTTCAAATACTGCTTCGACAACACCGTCTGGTTCTGTCTCTCGAACATTCTGTCGTACTTGGTTCTGACCTTTTTCTTGTCGTCATCCTCGTCGTTCTCGCCGTTTTCGTCTGCCTTCAGCAAGTCCATCAACTGTCTGGACATGTTTTTCTTTTCCTTTCCGCTCTCTCCTCCCTTGATCTTGATCTTGGGTGCACCCGGTAGTCCCAAAGACTCGGCATATTTCTCTGCTGGAAGTTCGGAAATCTTGAACACGTCCTTGTCTTTCTGGATGTACACCGAGCGGTAGTACGAGATGAATGCACGCTGGCCCAAATTCTTCATTTGTGGGTCCTTGAAACATAATGACTGCAACTGCGGTCTGATGGATTTCTTGTTCTTCTGCTTGATGTTCATGATCTTGATGTTGATGTTCTGGTTTTCCAATCTCTTCAACATACCTTCCTCTTCCGAAGGAGTAAGCATCAAGAGAGACTTTCCTGGGCGTCCGAATCTGGCACACCGTCCCACTCTGTGAACGTAAGTTGCGGCATCTTCGGGGCAATCCACTTGCACCACCCAGTCAATGGCAGGGAAATCCAAACCACGCGCGACAATGTCCGTAGCAAACAAACATGCGTACTGTGCGTGGGAAAACTTGGTGGTCGTTTCTAATCTGGACGTCTGTTTGTGGCGACCGTACAACTTCAACAACGAAATACCCGGCTGCAACGTACGGAACAGTTCGTAGGTATACTGGACCTGCTTCGATGACGAGAAGAATACCAAGATCTTCGACTTCAAGTGAGACTTGATAAACGACCACAAAACATCCAACTTCTCGTCCAAGGGAATCCGCACGTAGAACTGGTCTAATGTTTCCGGAGTGGCCGAGATTGTCGCGTCCGAGGACACACCAATACGCGCAGGGTTGGTCAAGGACAATCTGGCAAGATCCTTGATGCTGTCAGACTGGGTAGCAGAGAACAAAAGCGTCTGTCTGTCCGGAGATAAGTGGCTCACAATGCTATCAATTTGCTTTTTGAATCCCATGTCCAAACAGCGGTCGGCCTCGTCCAAAACCAAAACCTGCAAGTTGGAAGTGTCCATTCCGTAGGTTTCGTTCAAATGCTGCGACACTCTGCCCGGGGTACCGACCAAGATGTTCATTCGGGCCACTCTTTCCTTTTCGTACTGCACGTCTTTTCCTCCGGTGACAAGACCAGCGGAAAACGAGTTGTGCTTTCCGATTTTGGTCAAAACCTCAAAAATCTGCACCGCCAATTCTCTGGTGGGAGAGATGATCAACGCCGCAAGACCATCGAACCCTGTGATATTGCTGTGAACCAAACGCTCGATCACGGGAATCAAAAATGCCAATGTCTTACCCGAACCAGTCCGAGCGGTTCCCATGATATCTTCGCCTTTCAACGCCAAAGGAATACATTTTCTCTGAATGTCGGTCATCGACACGAAGTTCGCCTCTTTAAGTCCTCTGGCGGTAGCTTCTGTGATGGGTAAATCTGTGAATTGCGAAATGTTCTTTTCGTCAGTGGCTGGATCGAACTCCTGGATTCTCGTCCAGAGCTCCAGGATCTGCTTTTCTTCCTGCTCGATCTTGGCCTTTCTGTCGATTTTCTTGCCTTTTTTGTTGTGCTTGACCATAGTTGGCTATTCCGACTCCACTAGAAAGGTTGAAGAAATGTCGCGCAGAGCATCGCTGGGAAAATTATGTACACCCGTACACCCGCTGCCAGGTAGTAGGTGGGGCTCTACGTCAATGGCCACACAATTTTAATGTTCTATTAAATTTTTTAACCGTACGCCAAAAGCCACTAGAAATTGAGAATTTCGGAATATTGGAGCGCCAAATCGCCATAATGGTCCAAGCGCAGAGGATCCATCACCTTGTAGCACAAATTACCCACAGGAATATCGTACTTTGTCATCAAGTCGGCAAAGATCTGTTCTGGATCCACCAGTGCCAACTTACTATGTTCCACCTCAACCTGAATCAACAACCCTCGAAAATTTCCGTGCAACGTTACGTTTGCCGTGCGGATAACGAGGTTTCCATTCTCCAATTCGTAGATCTCGCCTCCGGCTCCTTTAATCAGCTGTCTTTGAACCCACATACTCTGCATCCGCTGATTAAGCATATAGTCGAACGAGTCATTCAATCCTGAAGTGGCTCCTTCGTGCAAATGGCTGTTTGGAATGGAAAACTCAAAAGGTGTGCTGAGTTCTTCTTGCACAACATGACTAAAAACGCCCGCCGTAGTTTTGTTGATAAGAGTGACGCACGAGTCGTTCAAATACGATGGCGACCAGATGTAGAGGTATTTATTTTCCGGAGAGGTGTCCTGCAGCTCTGCGAGTTCCGGGGGAATCGAGTAGATGTTGTTTTTGAAGATCTTGAAGTTGAAACTCCACTTGCCTTTGGGCGTGGGAAGTTTGTTGGACAATTCATCTTGGAACTGAACAATTGTCTCTGGAGTCGCATTGTGGACTAGAAGAACACTTGTGGTTAGTAATTTCTTTTGCTGGGGACCCTTCGAGTGACATACGCCGAAACCATGGTAAAGAGCTAATGTTAGAAAATCGCGGACTGCAGATATATAAGTGGTAGTAGTTCTATATCTACGATGACGAGTCGGAGCGGCACAGTGAAAGTATTACATACGCTGTTTGGGAGAAATTTGTTTAGCTTCACGCTGAAAATTCTATTTAAGATAAATTCAGTTATGTTGATAAGATGGGTGGCTCATCAAAGTCTCAGTTAGAAATCACCACGCACACCCTCACTGAACGGAGAACAAAATTGCGTACAAACAAAGCATAATTGCAAAAAAAAAAAAAAAAAAATAATTTGAAGCATTTACTACTTATTCAGCTGCTCAATCATTGCCTCTCGCCTGTAACCACTTCCTGACCTATTTCTTCTCTTCAGCCCTAGGCACCTAAGTAAAGAAACCCGTGCACCTCATTTGCACCCACATCGCAATTTTTTGTTCTTCACTTCTCTGCTTCTCCCCATACAATGGCTGCGAGTGGTCTAGTGTCGCAAGATGCAGTGTTTATTGGTGCAAATAGACAGGCTCTTGTAAGTGACTTTATTCCCAATTTGGTTGCATACGGAGCAAAAAATACCATTGCTTTATGGAACCCATCGGCCAAAGATAAGAAAGGCGTTTACCATACCTTGAAGCACGGAGCCGGTGAAGTCACATGTGTCAAGTTTGTTCCCGACTCGGACCACTTATTATCGGCCGGAGCCGATGGCCGAATCAATATTTTTGCCAAAAGCGGTTCTGATCCTACGCTTTACCAATTGAAAGCTTCAAATGCAGAACATGCCGCTTCGGTGGTCTGCTTGGCAGTAGTCGACAAGGAAATCTTTGTAACGGGAAATACCCTTGGAGACGTGGTCATTTGGCGGATTGAGAACGAGCTGTTCACTGCGTTGCATACTTTCCGTGTCAAATTCAACTTCTACCCCACTTCATTGGCTTTGCAGAAGATCGGATCCCAATATCTTTTGGTGGTTGGCGGCACTTCGTGCGACCTATTTATTTATTCTTTCGGTTCTTCCGCTTCGGATGTCGCTCAGCGTGCAGTGTTGGCGGGCCATGAGGACTGGACCAAATGCTTGGCGTTTGTGACGGAAAAGGAAGGCTCCAACTACATTTTGGCCAGCGGATCGCAGGACAGGTACATACGGTTGTGGCGCTTGCGCTTGAACGAGGAAATCGACGACTCGGACGAGGATGAGCTGAAACTCGTATTGTTGTCCAACAAGCAGTACAAGTTTGAGTTTGATGGGGGCAGAGCCGCTTTCAGCTTTGAAGCATTGATTATGGGCCATGACGATTGGGTCACAGGCTTGCAGTGGCATCCGTCGTACTCCCGTTTTTCTACTGGAAAGGAGAAAAAGTTGCAATTGTTGTCGCTGAGTGCCGACACGGCATTGATGATCTGGGAAATGGACCAAGATTCCGGTATTTGGGTTTCTGTGAGCCGCTTGGGGGAGCTCTCGATCAAGGGCGCGTCCACAGCTACAGGCGCATCTGGTGGTTTCTGGTCGTGTCTTTGGTTTGAGGACAATGAGACTCGAAATCAGCACATCGTGGCCAACGGTAAAACGGGCGCTCTCAGATTATACCAAAGTACTGATGAGGAGCACAAAACGTGGGATTCTGTTTTAGGCTCAACCGGTGCAATCAATGAAGTCACCGATGTTGTTTGGTCCAAGGACGGCACTTACTTCTACCAAACATCTCTTGACCAAACCACCCGTGCTTTTGCTCCGTGGGTGTCCGAGCGCCCTGCCGCATCGGCAAATCTGGTGACATGGCACGAGTTTGCCAGAGCGCAAATTCATGGCTATGATATGATCTGTTTGGACAATTTGTCCTCCACCAGGTTTGTCTCTGGTGGTGACGAGAAGATCTTGCGGGTGTTTGAGATGACTCAATCGATCAACGGACTTTTGAGCCGGTTTTGCGGTGTCAACGCCGAAGTTTCCGATAGTTTACCTGAGGCTGCGTCTTTGCCTGTTCTCGGCTTGTCCAATAAAGCGGCCAACGAGCAGATGGAGGCGGGAGAAGCCGCCCAGAGAGAAGAAGACTACGAGGGAAACCAGACGGAAAACCGAGAGAAGACTGATATCTTGGCATCTTTACAGGGTCCTCCATTGGAAGACCACTTGCAGAGGCACACATTGTTCCCGGAAATCGAAAAGTTGTATGGTCATGGGTACGAGATCACCTGCTGCGCTACCTCACCCAACGGAACGTTGGTAGCATCGGCGTGCCGGTCCAATTCCGCCAAGCATGCGGTGGTGCGGATCTTCAACGTGCAAAAGGACTACCAACTCGTGGACGAGGTGCTCGCGGGTCACAACTTGACCATCACCAGCATGGAGTTCTCTCCCGACGGCCGCTACCTTGCGGTGGTGTCGCGTGACAGACAAATGTCGTTGTGGAAGGTGCGTTCTGAGGCGGAAGGCACCTTTGACTTGGTGGAATTGAACGCCAAGGCACATGCCAGAATCATCTGGGACTGCTCGTGGGCCCCAGCATACTGTGGCTCCAACTACGTGGTCACATGTTCGCGTGACAAGGCTGTTAAGCTCTGGAAGGCGCTGGACTCGGGAGTCGAATGTGTGGCTTCAATCAAAACCTCGGGTGCGGTGACGTCTGTGTCGTGCTTCCAAACCAGCCTTGTGAATCTGGCATGCGTTGTGGCGGTGGGCCACGAAAACGGCCATGTGGCGATTTATGCGGTGCGCATGGACAAGAATCCGGCGTTTGACAACGTTCTTGACGTTGATGACTCCATTTCTCCTGCTGCGAGAGTGAGTAAGCTTGCATTCAGCCCGAAAATGGCCTGTGGAAAGTTGCAGTTGGCGGTGGGCAGCCACGACACCTCTGTGCGGTTATATAGCATCAGCCCGGACGTTGTATAGTAAATTGTATAGTAAGAAGGATATTTGTGGCTTGAAAAATAGGGGGGGGCTGTAGGGAGTTTTGGTTAGTGTTTACTAGTGGGGTGGGTGACCGGGTCGTACAATGCTGACTAGGTGTCTACGACGAGGTATATGAATGATGCTAGTGAATGAATCTGGTATTATAGAGGCTTAGTATCTCCATCGTAGTATTAATGGTATTAAAGCGAAATGCGGGCAATTATCGAAGAGATCGCATCCTTTTCGATTTAAGTGGAAAATGTTCTCCAAATCTCCCACCATTTTGCTTCTTACCAATCACCCATATCTTCCTCTACCCAACTTGATAGAGTCCAGCCTCGGTTTTGCCCGCAACTGGGTGCGAAATAGGGTGGGCGCGGAGAGATTTGCCTGTGCACGACCGCGCTCACCCAAAGGACAACATAGTGATTGATTCAGGCAAAACCTTACTTATAGATACACAATGGCTGACAAATACCCCGAATTGGAAGTGCCGGTTGAAGACCAAGAAGCGCAAGGCGACTTTTTGTCCCGTGAAAAAGAACTTCTTGGCGACGAGTTCCAAACCGAGCAAGATAATGCCGTTTTGGCCGAGAGCGACGACGACATCCAGGAATTCAAGGAACAGTTTCCGGAAGTCGAAGACACCGAGACTTACCAGCAAGAGGAAGAAGAGGAAGACGATTTCGAGGACTTTGGATCTAATGCTCCCGCGACTTCCGACTTGGGTGAGTCGCAACCATTGAACGAGTGGAAACAGCGCCGGGAATTGGAGATTGAGCAAAGAGAAAACGCCAACAGCAAGAAAAAGCAGGAGATTATTGCTACTGCCCAGCAGAGCATCGACGACTTTTACGACAACTACAATAACAAGAAGGAACAGCACTCGAAGGACGTATTGAAGGAAGAGGAAACGTTTTTGGAGAAGAGAGACAATTTCTTGAAAAGAGGCACTTTGTGGGACAGAGTGGGCGAGCTCGTGTCGGAAGTGGGCGAAGTTGCTGACGACGGACGTGACAAGAGCAAATTCTCTGCTTTGTTGAAAAAGTTGAAGGGGAAGGAAAACGTGCCTGGCGCAGGTGGGTACTAGAGGTATTTGACCATTCTTTTTCCAAAATGTATCTTACAACACACAGCAATACACATTGCGTAGATTCTATTGATGTAATTTCATGAGGGTGCGAGCGCAGGAAGCATGCGAGGAAGATGTAGATTGAGAGATTAGTGTCTGACTACAAATGCCAGCAATCACTGCATGACTTTATCAATAGCTCGCAACATAGGGGAGTTTCCTATGCGCTGACACTCTGTTGCATTCTTTCCAAACCGGTTGGCTGCAACATAATCGTTGAGATTCATGAGTTTCCATACTCCGCAGCACATCAAAAACGACTCAAGCCTATCCCAAGTTCCGTACTTGAGAAGGGTGAACCAAGGGTGATTCGACTTTGCAATCCTCCATTTCGAGAGCACCACTACTCGGAAAAGATACATGTTAAGTGCGTCCATGAATGACTTGGACAAGTAGTCTGTTTTCCCCGTCGAAAACAGCTTAGCTATTTGCATGGAGGTTAAAGCACCCACAAACCCAATGGCTTTGATGTAGTACTTGACAAACTGCTTGGTATTGCGCAAGTACAATTGGCGAAGAATATTAGTCTTGAACAAAGGAGAAGTCAAACCAATAAGAACCATTGACATCAAGTGCGGCAAGTATATGAAGTTGGTGATGGCGAGAGCCCGCTTAAGTGCCTCAAGGCCATTTTTTCGTAGAGCGTTTTTGTCAATTGATATTTCAAGCTCGTACCCCAAAGAGTTCCAGATTCGTGCTATAGTGGAGCGTGCATCGACGAGAGCGCAATAAGCAAACACTACGCTAGCGTGCTTGGCGTAGCTTTCCGTGATTCCTAGCCAGTTGACAGATTGCGATCTTGGCGTAACGCTCAAGTTGGCCCAAATGGGGTTTAGGATATACTTCTTGATGCCTCCTGATAAGTACTTGTGGTTTAACCGGTAAGTCGTCGGAGTAAGGTAGTTGGATAGGATCTGAGCAAATATCACAGGGAAAACGATCTTGTGCTTATTGCGATATAGTTTCTGGATCCATCCATGTTCCTGGTAAGCGTGAAGCTTCGAAAATCCCTGAGTTGTGGGAGAAACAATCACACTAGAACTAGGCGGATTCAACTCTCCATAATACGACATGAATATGTACACCAGCAAGTAGTCTTTTGGAATCGAATAGTTGTTTGCGGTGGCAGCAAATAAAAAGCCGCTGCTCACCAAATTGGCCAACTTGTTGATTCTCCGATTGACCGTTATCGGATCCTTTCGATGTGCTCTAATTGCCCAACCAAAGAATCGGCGGAGCGACGGATTGGAGGAGACAAACAAGGTCCAGAGCCAAGGCCGTTTAACACGGAGAATAAGCAAGATTGCAAGGCATTTTGCTGCTTTTGTGACCAGCGGGTCTGTTGGCGCCCCAAAATAGGAGTCGTCCATGTTTTTACGGAAGATTGGTGGTTGGAATTTCAAGCGATTGGGAAGTTATAGTAAGCTTTGGGGGAAGAAATCGATTGAGATATGTACAATAGTTATTGCCTTGGTGTGGACAACTATATTGTGGGTAAGGTGTGTATGACTTGAAGAAGTAGTTGGTATTTGGGGTCTGTTGTAGATACGAAGAGATATCGCGAATAGTCTCCACTTTTGGCAAATCTATACAAAACCGGGGGAAAACCGTGGCAATCGGTCACCTGCCAAATGCAAATGTATCTAAATATAATGCAAAAGAATTGTATTGCGGAATATCCGAACAGCACTATTTGGAAGATAAAACGGATATATGTGTAGCCTCACAATGAAACATTACAACTCACAAATCGCACAGTAACAAAATCACCCAACTCGATAAGTGTGCAGAGAGTCCATTTGAGCGGGGACCCAATTCACCATAATTAGAAGTAAACAGTCGCTATAAGCAATGCCTATAAACAATCGCAGACTTGAAAATTTCTTATCTTTCTTCTGTATACTCCGTATAGGAGGCAAATTTCCGGTTCGTAAGGACAGTTACGAGGTAGCTGGTGCGCGTTATCGAATTCGCGTACGCGAACCATATTTTCATCTCCGACCACTATGGATTCCGCCAAAACCTCCAATGCCATGGCGGAAATCCCCCCAAAACCGCTTTCTCGGGCCAGATCTCGCACCAAAGGAATAAACTTCAATACGGTTTCGCCCGGTCTACATCGCCCCAAACGGTCTGTGAGCCAAACCAGCGGAAACCGCTCCAAATCAGCCACAAAACGGGAAACTGAAACCAAGCGAGAAAACCCCAATCGCCTCCATTACGAATTCACGCTCCCTAACTCAGAGCAACTATCCACTCTCAGCATTGACGAGCAGCTACGGCTTCTCGCACTAAAAGAAATGGCGGTGGTGGAGATCAAAGACGGCATTTCTAACTTGGAACAAAAACTACACAGCACCGAGCTGGATCTAGCCCAGCTCCGCCGCTTGATCCAACGCTCGCTCTACAGGGAAATGTCTGTGGCCGGTACTACAAACCGAACCACCGATTCTGCAAACCTGACTGCTCATACTGAAGCAACACCAACCGCGTCTGATGCGGTTGCTTCTCCCTCTCCTTACGAAGAATCAGATCGCCTGTCCAAAATCTGGACCAATTTGGCCAAACCCATCACGTTCATTCAGCTGCTTGATTCGCTTATTCAAAATGAGATTGAGAAATCGCTAGCTGCGGACGACGGACCAACTCTGCCGCCTGCGCATCACCCAGTACACAAACACAAGCATTCGCCACGGTCTAGACCCAACCCATCTCGGGCAGTGCGTAAGACTTCTTCCTCTCGCCCTCTCAAGGACACAACGAATACCCATTCGGGCCAAGAGTGGCCACTGCTAAATAAAGCAATCTACCAGGATACCTCCGAAGACATGTTCCAAGCAGTTTCGACTTCGTTGTGGACATTTGTCAACGACATGAAAACCAACATGCTTGCCACATTGAATGAAACTCCAGGTTTGGCCCCAAGCCCTGCGCTACATTCCACAACCGTAAATGATGGGAAACCTGAAGTTAAGATTGAGCAGAAACCATCCATCGATTCTGACCTCATTGATTTGGGCCCGGAAGAGGATCAGGAGAAGGAACAGGAGAAGGAAGAAGAAGAAGAAGAAGAAGAAGAAGAAGAAGAAGAAGAAGAAGAAGAAGAAGAAGAAGAGGAAGCCTTAGTTGACTTGTCGATGTACTCGTCCATGAGGCGCAAAAAAATATCGTCAGCTTAGTTACATATCCTAGTAACTCTCAGCAAGCTCGTGGAGAACATTTATAGTTTCAAATTACGGGTGGTACAAGTGACCAGCCTCACAGTACATACAAATTATTTGGGAGCACAATGCATTTTTTTATCATTCAATTTATCTAGTCATACTAAAGACCTTGCAAACCCTTGATAACCTCCGACTGCTTCAAATTGTCGGCCGACTTTTCGCCAATGTCGCCCACAGATCTCAAGTCTTTCAAGATAATGTTCTTCAACTTGTCAAAGTACACTTCCTGCAACAAATTGCGGATGTTGTACTCCGCCTTCTCCACCAACTGACCCAAATTCACCAAGTGAGCCAACTCAAGACTACCTCCTTCGATACTCATTTGCTGTGTGGTTTCGACTTGTCTGGTCAAAGTTCCAGATAAAGACAATGAGTTGGAGCCAGCCAGCTTGTTCTGCAAGTCCAAGATCACGGAGGACGTAAGCTTGTACAGCGCGGTGGAAGAACTTTCCGGAACAATCTCAAACACGTGGATCGAGTCCCATTTGCCCGACCGGTCCTGTGTTTCCTTTTTGAACAACACCACTCCGGCAAATCCTTCCTCCAAGCTATCCAGACTCTCATCCTCGGCCGTGTCCCACATGTAAGTGGAAGACAATCCACCTCCCTCGTAATACAAGTCTCTATAAATGTCAAAGCTCTCGTTTGCTTTCACCTCTAATTGCCTTAAGGAGGTAGAAGGGAAAGGCAGGTCGTCATCTTCTGTCGCAGGGTAGTATTTGTTGGAATAAGGCGAACGATACAGGTCTCCATCTCTGTTGTAGTCGCAGCACAAGAATTGTTTGTTGGTCTGGCCACATTTAGCCACTTTCAACGGAGTGTCTACCGACGACAACAAGTCCAGGGCCAATTCCTCGTTTTCGGCGGAATTGTCGGTTCGGAGGAGAGTGCATATGGAATTCAAGTTTTCTGCCACCGATTTGGGGTCAAGGCGACGCAAAAGATCGAGCGAAGCGTCGTATTTATCTTCTGCCAGCATGGTTGATCGTATGTGGATTCTCCGGTTGA
Organism: Clavispora phyllophila; assembly: GCA_030674715.1. Classification (NCBI taxonomy): domain Eukaryota; kingdom Fungi; phylum Ascomycota; class Pichiomycetes; order Serinales; family Metschnikowiaceae; genus Clavispora; species Clavispora phyllophila. The sequence goes on from JAKUAN010000062.1 coordinate 25,910, forward strand.
GCGTGAGCCCTTGGTATGGAGCAGGATGTACGGGTGTGGAAATACGGTGTTGCGCGGCTAATTGCGGGTGCCATAGTCCTACCGACCTGCGAATCGTATCTACATATGTATCCTCTCTAATGATACCTCTGTATATTCATCTTCTCTATGACATTTCTGCACATTCGTCTTATGTCCCTATTTTACGACTTCTACGTGAAAATGGATTTATATCTATTTTCTTGTTGCAACCATAGACGTTTATTCAAGGCTCAGCCTTGTTGACCCCAAACAATAATTAAGTAGGAACGTACTGGACACCCAAACGTGGAGCATTGATAATAATACCAGTGAGTACTCCAGCAATAATACCTGCAATAGGCAAGGTAAATACCCAGCCCAAGTAGCACCACGACACCATTCTCCAATTGACCGATCTCCAGTCCTGGTTACACAATCCAACAAACACAGTGGCACCTACCGCACACTGAGTCGTGGAAACAGGAATAGCCAATTGTGTGGCCATGACCACAGTAATGGCAGCGCCAAACTCAATAGCAAATCCTCTGGAAGGAGACTGTAAAATCATCTTGTTACCAAGCACAGACATAATCTTGTAGCCAAACGTCCATACACCCAACACCAAGCAGGCACCAGTAAACGCAAGAATCCACAAAGGAGGAGTGTCCTTCAAATCCAGACCTGACCAAACAAGATAAACGGTCGACAATGGACCAGAGGCATTGGAAATATCGTTTGCACCATGAGTGAAAGACATGGTTGAGGCCGTTATGACCTGAAGCAAAGAGAATAAGTATTCTATTCTGTTATCGTAGAATTTAGATTTGGAGTGCATTTCCTTCACACCATTGCCCAAAACCCCCGAGCTGTTCACTTGGTCGGAGATCACGTCCTTGGTAAAACCGTGGGACACAATCAACCATAGAAGATAGGGCCATTTCTTAGGGCCCTCTTTTAGGAGTTGGAACCACAAGTTCTTGGTGCTTTGCGGTTGCACAGAGTGGATACTAATCAGATGGCTGCTAGTAACAGAATGCTTACTATCAGTAATAACGTCAGTCTTCTCGAGATCACCTGTGACCTCAGGATTCAGCCGACGACCCGCATAGTAGTCAATTGTCAAAGTAGTTCCCTCAGGCATGGGAGGAATATCGTCAACGGGCTTGAAGTAATAGACAGGGCCTCTGAAAACATCGTACCATTTCATTCTCCAGTCGTCATAGTAAACACGTCTTTTGACAACAGGGAAAATAAAAATCATATAGAGCACAAACGCAACTGCACCAACTCCAAAAATGGACCCAACAGTAGCTTGAGACGATAAGTCATCCAAGTTCAACTTTGGTGAGCCCTTCCAAACAATTAACATTGTCAAGACAGAAAACGTAATGTACACGAGAATAGGAATCAAGAATAACGCATTTCTAATTGCTGTCTTCGTATCCTTGACTTCCAAAACAGTGTACTTGCTGATAAGAAATACAAGTGACGCAATGCATCCCGATATAGCAGGCGCAATGAACCAGGAGGCAACAATTTGGGCAAATCCATCCCATCCCCATATAACATGGTCTGCGCCTTTTGTAGCAATGCCAACACCAATCACTGCTCCAATGATAGAGTGAGTAGTCGACACAGGCATACCAATCATAGTTGCAATACTTAACCAGATGGAAGAGCCAACGAGGGCAAATGCCATTGCCAACATAAGCACAGTAGGGTCATTTTCAAAAGTCGTTGTCTTGATAATCTTGTTTCTGATGGTATCGGATACTCTGTTACCGACCAAAAGCGCACCAAGAAACTCCATGAGGGCCGCAAGAACCATCGCTTGCCAGTATTTCAAAGATCTCGACGACACTGAGGACGAGAAGGAGTTTGCAACATCATTGGCACCGATATTGAATGCATCCAAGAATGCAAATATGATACCAATGGCGAAGATATAATCGAATTGGTGATAGAAAGCCATCGTAGGTTAGCGAAATGGTTGGCCAAAAACAAAAATTGATAGAAATATCATTCAGTCACTCGAAAGCTCATTTATACCAAGATAGCTAATAAAACAAAATTAGGGAAGGAGTCGGCAATGGTTAGCAGTAGTGATATCTGGGCGCGGCTCACGTCTCTGGTACCAATGAATGGGTGCAAAAACTGCGAAAGTGGCAGAGTGCAAGACCGAAACACACAAAGAACAAGCAGTCTTGGCATCCTTGGCACCCACGTTTTCGGGGCTTAAATGTTCCATAAACCAAATCTCAATTGTTGGATATCGATAAAAAACGAGAAGCCCACCCATTCGAAACCACAACACCAATACAGACTTTTGTGAGCAAAAACCGATTTTACGTCATCATGCCTGGAACAGCTGAAAGTCCAACGACAGTTTGCCTATCAAAGCGAGATAAAGACATGCAGGGAAACTCCGACACGTGGGTGGTATCTAATTAAATCGGCTTGAGTATCAGTGGAAAAATTGAGGCTTATATTTGGCTCGTGGAAAGCTTGGACGCTATATTTGGCTCGTAACAGAACGCCTGGGTGAGGATTCCGAGACCCAAAGGGAATGGATTTTTTTTCTGCACTTTCTAATTTCAGGAAATTGCCCTTGCTCAAGCTCACGTTAGAAGGTACCCACCAATGTACGTGGCATCACTTTAGAACTGTATGTTGGCAATACGTTCATCAACCACGAGAATACACGAAATCTAGCAATGGTAGCCACGAGAATACCCGAGATCTAGCAATGGTAGGGTTTTGGAAGTAATGCAAGAGCAGCCTCACAAAAGCGAATTTTCATTGATCGATTGAGACAACAACCGAGATTTCCCTGAACAGGAGTACATCCCATGGAAATTCGACTATTCACCACACGATGATGCGATATGGGGATTCTCGCATCCATTTCCTTCTTTGTGCGTTTTTTTCCCGCTCCTACAAACTTGCTTGCACCGTGGCACTGGTATATTGTTCAACTGTCTCGATCAACTAAGTCACTTACGATAATTGGCATCATAGGGTTAGAACCCCACTATGAGCACTGCACACAGGAATAGTGGGGTCCACGAAGCAGAAGCTTCAATTACACGAGAAGTAGCAGAATCCTAATTTTCGGATCTGTAGTTTTCAGCTGCAAGCAAATACCCAATCTTTATTTAGTGCTTATGATAGACTTTCTCGCTCGCGGCTCTTATCGGCTCCGCTTCGCCAATGAAACCACATGATTACTCAGCGCGTTGATCGCGCGTGACTGTTTGTCATGTGATGAGGGGAAATAGCGAAGGAAACAGCTCCGACTCCGTCTTCTCCGTAAGCACTACACCATGATAGGTTTACGCCATTCCAGACTAACAGCAAGATTCTTATCCTTCAAGACCTTCCCTACGCCCAACGCAAATGCTTTAAAGTTCGTCTCGCCCGAGCAGGAAATCTCTCCGCTCGAAAATAAAACATTTGAGTTTTCGACTTCTTTGCAGGCGGTTCATTCTCCGTTGGCGCTCAAGCTCTTCAAAATCGACGGAATCAAATCGGTAATGATTGGCCATGATTTCTTGACGGTGAACAAACAGGATCACGTCAACTGGGCTAATTTGCGTCCCGAGGTGGTTGCTTTGTTGGACTCGTTCTTGACTAGTAAGTCCGAGCCGGTGATTACTAAGGAGCTCTTGGAAAAGGGCGAGAACGATTCTCTTGCCGCGTCCGAAAACGACTCGGAAGTTGTTTCCATGATCAAGGAGTTGATCGACACCCGGATACGTCCGGCCATTCAAGACGACGGCGGAGATATCGAATATAAAGCATTTGACGAAGAAACGGGTACTGTGTTTTTGAAGCTACAAGGCGCATGCAAATCTTGCGCCTCGAGCGAAGATACATTGAAGGGCGGCATCGAATCGATGCTCATGCATTACATAGAAGAGGTGCGGGAGGTTGTTCAGATCTTGGACCCCGAAGAAGAAATCGCCAACCGCGAGTTTGAGAGACTCGAGCAAAAGTTGAAGAACAGGTCGCCATCTCCTTCTCCTGCTCCACCTTCACTATAGGGAGATACTAACTCGCCTCGCGCCCTATTTATTACATTGCATATACCCTAATATTTATTAATCCTTAATTATTTAAGTTCCGTTTGTAGTATGTTCGAGCTCACTTGTCTAAAGCTTCCAACACTTCGGCTCTGACGCTGGCCAACTCTTTGGCTTTCTGGTATCTGATGTTTAGCTCAGGTAAAAGGCCCTGGTCAATACAGTCTTTGGAAATCACCACTCTGACCTCTTCAAAAAGATTCCCAAGCCATTCTTTGGTGAAAGAGTGCCATGCTTTCAGAACTTGGTTAAAGCCAATAACCCAGCCAAGAGTAGTAATGGCGATGGCAGTTTGCGCGTGGATGCCAAACCAGAAATAGCCTACCAATGACAAGGCTGTAAGAGGGAGCTGATAATAAACAAAGGCCGACAGAATGCATGAATATACCACCAGTTGCACTTCCAGCAGGATCCTTCTATTGATAATATCCTGCTTAAGGGATTGCAATGGGTTCACTGGAGTAAATGTGTCGCTAGTTTGTTCCAAGTCCAATTTAGCATTGACTTGACCCTTGACGTAGTTGTAGTGTTCGATACTTTTGTTCATGAAGTGACCGCCGAAGAAATCCTTGATCGCATACTCCACGTTATCATTCTTCAAGTAGAGTTTCCACCACGAAAGCTTCTTGCGAAAGAAATCCGTCGTTTGAGGAATGAACTCCTGCTGCAATTCAGCGTGCATCATGCTGCTGCATTCGGCGATAGTGTTGGTCCTCAAACTGTCACGAGTAGCTTGGATCGATTCTTGTGTGACGTCTCCTCTGGAAATGGCCTTGCGAATGACACGAAGTTGCCATTCTCGCAACACACTGGACCGAGAAAACCACTGGACGAACTTTGAAAGTTCCAACAAATTGCTCTTCTGCAATGACTCAAAGTACTGCGTCGACGCCTGGGTGTCGAACTTCAAGAATTTATCAATTCCACTCATGGCCAAGTCCGAGTTGATCTTGATGGTATGGTGTAAGATTTTGAAGTCCTGATCGAAAGAAACAGGTGACGACTCTACAGAGGAGGGAGAGTATTCGGTGTTGTCCACGATGGTGAGCAATATCTTGTCCTGGGTTTCCATAGGCAACGCTTCCACCGCAGAAGGAATTTGGTTGGCGACGAATATCAAAAAGTGACAAGCGGGGGCGACTTTTGATGCTACCGAAAGATCAGGAAACTCTAAAAGGCACAAATCGTTCTGCGGCAGTGGCGCAAATAAGTCGCCAAACACCTGGCGGTGGTCTTTGCTAAGAATAGGCGAGGGAACAGCAAACGCAGACGCTGCGCGGCCAAAATTCTCGGGAAGATTCAACTCTGAGGAAGCGTCCTTGAATCTGAAAATAGCACTCTGCTGTCTATCACGCAGCCTGATTTCTGTAAGCCACGATTCGTTTCCGGCCGCTAATGGATCGGCCAAAAGAGCCTCGATCACCTTGGATGACAGCCTTACCTCGTCATTTTGGTACACAATTCCAACCAAAACATCAACCGGTTTGTCCATACTGCGTCGTAACTCCACGTACTGCTCTATGTGGGCGTGGGTGGTGGTATCTGACGGATTGAGTCTCACGTATTTCTTCAATGCCTCTTGTACCAGAAGAGCTGACTCCAGCCCGAGAGATGCGGATTTGGAAAAAGACCGACTAAGCACACACAGAATCGAGCTCGAAATCGGCCGCCTAAGAGCGGATGTGCCAACCCGATGCATGGTGAATGTTGATACTGGAAGGTGCGCCATTACTGGCTGTTTGTAGCGCAAGCACGTGACTTCGCTACTTGCGATAGTGGAGTGGTTTTGATTCCAAGGTAGATAACGAGGGGAGTTGGGGCTGGTCAGGTGTGCTGAGTGTTTTGAAGAAGCTCTACCAAGCTTTCACTTTTCATTCTTTTTTTGCTTTTCATTGTTTTCTGTTTCCTTTATCCCCCGTCTACACTATCAATGGTGCGAGCCCAGGAGTTGCAACTGCAGCAGTTAGCATCAGTAGAGGAGACAAAACGCACTTCAGCACAAACCCACAAGCGCCTGTCATGTGAGGTCTTCGTAAATCAACCGGAATTGTCTTATTTCTGTAAAAGGAAGCCCTTTCGCGAGAGTACGTCTCCTTACTTGGGCCACAATATGCGGCTACGCATCTTCGCCAACATATACGAACACCTACTGTACATGTACGCGCATAACCTCCCATCTATAACTCCATTAATACCTGACCTAAGTACTATCTTTCCTTCCCCGTTATAGATACCCTCATCAAACTAACCTGTGCGCAGATCATCTCCCCAAGAATGATTGGTAGATGGAACTCTGTTGCGACCGCCTTGCGCAAGTACGCTTCCTTTATTGGCCCGGGGATCATGGTTTCGGTGGCATATATGGACCCGGGAAATTACTCCACTGCCGTCTCTTCTGGAGCATCCTACCAATACCAGCATCTCACGATTGTGGTCATGAGCAATTTGTTTGCGGTGGTTCTCCAATGCTTGTGTGTTAAGCTCGGAACTGTCACCGGTCTAGATCTTGCGGAAATGTGCCGTTTGAGCCTTCCGTGGTGGCTAAACTTGTCACTCTATGTGTGTGCAGAAGTGGCTATTATTGCTACAGACTTGGCGGAAGTGGTTGGAACTGCTATTGCCTTGGAAATTCTCTTCAACATCCCATTGGTGTGGGGTGTGTTGATTACAGTGCTAGATGTGCTTATCGTGTTGATGGCGTACCATAAAGACGGAACTATGCGGCAGGCACGGGCATTTGAGGGCATGGTCACCGCTTTGGTTGCAGCCACGTGTGTTTGCTTCGTGTTGGAGCTCTTCAAATGCGAGTACGCCCCAGGCTCGTTAAAACTCATATGGGAGGGCTTTTTCCCAATCAACTCTCAGATCTTCAAGGAGCGCAACGCTCTCTTTTTGAGTTGTGGCATTGTCGGAAGTACGGTGATGCCCCACTCGTTGTATCTTGGGTCCTCGCTTGTCCAATCGCGCTTGAAAGACTATGATATCAAACACAATATCATTGCCGAGCCTGTTTACTCCGACGACGAGTCAGTGACTCAATCTTCGGAACCGTTGCCAGTCACATACAGCAAGTTTCTTGCGATTTCCGACAACACCAGTCTCCGCCGCAAATACAGACCGTCTTATGCGGCGATCAAATACTGCTTGACCTACTCCTACACCGAGTTGGCGCTCTCTCTCTTTCTCATCGCGGTGTTTGTCAACGCCGCCATTCTTATTGTTGCTGGATCTACGTTGTATGGGAAGCCCGATGCGGAAGAAGCAGACTTGTTGTCGATCTACCATATGCTTTCTTATTACATTTCGCCCGCAGTGGGGCTAATTTTTGCATTGTCTATGTTGTTCGCAGGTCAGAGCGCAGGCATTGTGTGTACGATGGCAGGCCAGATAATTTCCGAAGGTTTTATAAACTGGTCTTTTCGCCCGTGGGTTCGCCGTATTGTGACTCGTGTGTTGGCAATCATTCCTGTGGTGTTGGTGATCTTGGTTTTGGGCCGAGAGGGCGTTTCTACTATCATGAATGCGTCTCAGGTGGTTTTGAGCTTTATTCTCCCCGTCGTGAGTGCCCCATTGATCTGGTTTACCTCGTCTAGAAAACACATGACAGTGTTTGATATTGCTCCTACCACTGCCGGAGAGCGTTCTGCTCTCTTATCCAACACCGAAGCAGTATATGGTGGGGCGGAAACAAGTGACCAAGCAGACGTTACCAAAATCACATTTGAAAACGGCGCATGGCTAAGAGCCGCAGCTATTCTCACGTGGGTTATCATCACGGCATTGAATGTCTACTTGGTGTATCTTTTCTCAATTGGCATTGACGTATAATTACACTACTTCATGGCTTTTTCTATAGGCACTAAGGACTATGAAAATCTTCCTCTCTTCTTGTAAGGCCCTCTAATACCTGTCAACCGACTCGCTTTAGTGGAAGAGATGCTTCTAGTAGGCAATGGTCCTGGCAATACTCCGCGATATTCGTTGAGCAACACCGGCAACTTCTTGCTCAACGCAAGCGAAACTTGCTGTCCTTCGGCAGAGTTGATGAGAAGCGTCATCAACTTCACGATCTTCTTGTAAAGAACCACCTCGGCAGATGTCGGCTGCGTAGCGCTATTCAGCAAGAATCTTTGCTGGCGCAATTTGTTCAACTGTAACAAGTATTTGGAAATATTCTTTTGTAACTCGCGTGGAGATTTGCTGAGCTCAACCTGTTCGCGCTTCAATTCCTGTAGCAGGATAAACGCTTCGGGGTTGAACAGCGCCAAGTTCTCTATCTTAATTTCTTTGGATGTAGGTGGAGTGAAATCTTCGAGCACATGCGCTTTCTCACTTTCCTCGGTAGCAACAGTCACCTCATCAACAGCAGCTTCAGACACCGGGTTTTCAGTCTTGACTTCTTTGCCTTGTTTGCGCAAGTATGCTTGTTTAATAGCTTCGATTTCTTTGAGTCCCATGTGGTTGAGCCATACAGACGCCTTGAGCTCTTCGCTCAACACGGAATTTCTCAGATCCGATGTAGGCGCAAATGACATCGTCTGGCATTGCTTGTCGTATGCACGCAAGTCATCAGAATCGGCATTTTTGACCAATGTGGAGTCCACAGGTGGCTTTAACGAGCGCTCTTTGTATGCTAGCCACTTGGGCGCCTCAATCGTATACCAGTTAGGATGGAAAAAGCTGTCCAAAACCTGCGTTGGCCCCAGAGTAGGAGGAGGAATTCTCGCTGTGGCCTTGGAAAACGATTTGAAAGAGTTGCTGTTGGTGGTGGAAGCTTTGCCGGCACCAACAACCTTCGCCAACTGGTAAGGGTCAGGAACCACAGTGTTACGCAGATCAATCGAAGATTTGCCAATAAGACTGGTGAACAATGGCTGTGTGATGGTTTTGGTTTGCACTGGCTGCTGCGCCCCATATAATCCATGAAACGTCGGTGCTATTGCCTCCTCGTACTTGTGCATGTAAGTAATGACTTCGCCATTTTCCACGGTGTAGTTTTGGGAAATTTTTTCGAAGTCGTCTCTGAAAATTCCTAAAGTGTCTTCGTCCAACTCGTTGGCTTGGAGCCGGAGCCCCATAGAACCGACTTCCCTTAGCAAAATCTCGGTAGAAAATTTATAGAAGAAATCGATCTCGTTGTATTCGTCAGAGCCAACATCATATTGAATAATCTCGTGTGCTGCTACCAACTTAATATCGTGGTAAAGTTGGTATGGAGTGGTATATTCGTTCTTGCTGGCTTTTTCAGCCACCGACGACAAAGCTGCTTTCGCGTTTGCTTCAATGAATTCATTGTACGCCGCCACAATCTTATTAGGGTTCTCTTCTTGGAAGCCGGAAGGCACCAATTCTTTCTTTAACAAACCGTTCTTGTCGGCATCGGAAAGAACGATCGCAATATCTTCTATTAGCGTTTTAAATTGTGCTAAAGGTGTTAGAATGTTGTCTTATAGCAGCTAGATGGGAACAACAAATCAGAAGTGAGAACTCTGATTGATTTATTTATCCCGACGAGTGATTGCTTTTTTCAGCTTCTGGAGATGAGACATACCTTGATCGTCTTGCTTCATGTGTGGATTCTAAATAGTTCGAACGTGTATAGTGAGACTTTGTTTTTTTTCTTTGATATAAAACATGTTGTGATTTGTATGCACACGCGCGGTTCGGTTTGGAGATAGCGACTCAATTTCACGCGAATACTATTACTATGGATGATGTCTACAGGCTCGCGCCCGATAAGATAGTTAAGCTTAAAAAATTATCGTAATTCTCTCCTTGGAAGATTTTTGGTTTCTGGTATCGTCATTTGACATGTCTATGGCTCTATTCGTCAAATAAAAGTTTGATATCCTCTATTCTCTGTTTTCTTCTTTCTTCTTCCTCCACCTCCACCGCCTCTCCCATCATTCTCTTTTTCTCTTGGATCTTCAACATTTTAGTCTCAATACTATTTTTTATAATGAATCGCACCACCTTCACTGCCTGCTCTTGTCCTATGCGATGGATTCTGTCGATTGCTTGATCTTCAATGCTGGGAGACCACCAAGGATCCATCATAAAGGCTTTGTTCGCACAAGTCAAGTTAAGACCCACTCCCCCTGCTTTCAAGGAAAGGAGCAATACAGTGATTTTCCCTTGGTTATCCTTCCGGGAAAATTTTTGTAAAATCTTCTCTCTTTCGTTTAAGTTCAATCGACCATCAAATTTGTAAACAACAAACTCCAGCTCCTCATTCGATTCGAGTAGCTTTAGCTCGTTTTCTATGAGATCAAGGTATGAGGAGAACTGAGAGAATACCACAATCTGCTCTCCTGGGCTCTGTTCTTTCAATGCTCTTAAATGAGATACAAGGGCTTGTATCTTGGATGACATTTTGTCAGGGTCATAGTGATACAAGTGGAAGTTGTAGCTGGCATGGATATCGTCAATCGCCTCCTTGGTGTGGAAGCGAACCTTCTTTTTGCTCGTATCCTTCAGTATGGCCTTGAAAAGACGATACTTTGAAATCGGGTGACGGCAGTCAGGGCAAAGTGGATCGGATCCATTGTTGGTTTGAAATTCAATATGCTCGAGGATGCAATGAAAGCAATATTGATGTCCACACTCTGTTAAAGTCAATTCACCCATCGAAATTGGTGCTTCCGTACAAATAGAGCATTCTGACTCCTCTATATTCACTCTCTTATAAAGCGAGTAAAGCTTCTCTTTCATTACAGTTTCGGACTCGAATCTTTCCTTTTCAAATGGCTTTTCAAATTCCTCGAGTTCAGCTTGCCAAGAATCATCAAGCTCAGAGCTGGCTGCAACAAGATCAGCATGGCAGCATACCTGTCTCAATCGGAGAATATGAGTAAGGATCTGAGTGTATTTTTTCAATAGCTCACCACTTTTCAACCCTTCTTTAAAAGAATTGTACGCTCTCGACTTGAAAAAGTCATAAAACAATTGCTCTCTAGCACTAAATTCTAACTCTTCAATGACAACTTCCTTGCTAGGAAGGTCAACCAATGGTGTGCCGTCTTTCTGTTTCATGTTTTTCGTTCTTCTTAAGAAAATCGGTTGCAAAATTGACTTGACAACGTCTAAAGTCTGATGGAACTTCTTCTGTTCAAATGGTAAGGTGACAAATGTTTTCCAGTACGAAAAGTTGCTCCATGGTTCAAGTCCTAGAAATTTAACCAACGAGAAAATATCGTCTAATCTGTTCACCACAGGAGTTCCTGTAAGGATCCATCTCCTTCTCAGCTCAAGTTCATGCACTGACTTCGCTGTTTTAGTGGTTCTGTTTCGAATGTTATGGCCCTCGTCCAAAACAACACGGAAGAAATCAACTGAGTACAAGCCGATTTTTGGCAATTTTCCATTCTCGTCACGAAGTTTGTTTATCCGAGCCCATTCACTCTGCACTGTTCCGTAAGTAGTCAACACTACAATCGGAATATTCTCGGATCGGTTGCAAAGAAGGAGAGATAGGTCTGTTTGTGCCAGTTCACCGTAGTAAATGTGGCACCGATGATTGGAGTTATTATTCGAGCGATCAAATTCGCTCTTCCACTGGGACAAAAGAGACATTGGAACGACAATAAGAGTCGATTTGGACGCATAGTTCCTGTTTCCAGCACGAATAGGCGAGGAGTCATATGGCACAGAATGAATCAAGGAAAGAGTCAGGATGGTCTTTCCTAGGCCCATTTCATCGGCCAAAATGCCTCCTTTTAGAAAAGTTTTCAACACTGGTTTCTCAACTGAGAACTCACCATTGTACAAGTTTGCGTAGAAGAATTTCAGCTGGTCAGATGTTTCGGAAGAACCGGTTGGGTCGCGAGGCCAGCAATAGGTACTCCATAATGGATCCATAACTTCGGCATCCAGGTTCCTAATGGCTTGGCGCTTTTGTGTCGAAAGAACCTCATCACCTGTAGTTGAAAGAGTTTCTAGAACCTCCACTTCTTTTTCTCGCGAAAGCATCCACGACAACCCATGCTTCTGGTACGGTCTCAAAGTCAAGGCAAAGTTCTCTTTGGGAGGACTAGTTCCTTCAGGCAAATTTTCGAGAAGATCAGATTGCTGATTGGCAGTGTAAAACTCTTTGAGCTGCTCCAAACTGAGCTCTTCTGTGGGAGGCACTTCTGGCTTTGTGGTGTTATTAGCAGAATCGGTGTCATCGGCAATTTCCTCCACAGCAGCAGGGACTTTATCACTAGGCACAATGGATAGTTTTTCGAATAGACGGGAAATGGAGCGCTGCTTAAGTCTTAGAGCAGCCTCTGCCTCGGTTTCCTGGCTGAATGAGAAACCAGGCTTGGCTACTTTGCGTCGTTTCAGAGCAGAATCATTTTCCTCTCCCACCACCTGGCCATGTTCAACAAAGGTGTTGTTATTAAGAAAGCATCTAATTTGAACGAAGAACGGATCGCCGATCGAGAGCCTGCTTTTGGTTTCCATGATCACAGATGTTTCGAAGTTGGCAATCTCCAAGTCTATTAGCGGAGAAAGAATACGGGTGATGTCTTCTGGAACACGGCCAATTTCACGACCGCCGTCTTCTTCGGCAGTGTATAAGCGGATGATGGCCGAATCGCCAAACTTTGACGCCACGATCGACAGTTTCTTGATTTTGTTTGGAATCAACCGTTTTAGCTGTAGAACTTGATTGTACTTGAGACTGCGCAAGTAAGGTCTTGTGGCCCACGCCTGGATATCCAAGGTGCCGATATACCTCTGCCAGCTGGCGTCTTTTTTATTTTGCGCTTCAATATGCGCCTGGGTGTTCATGCGTTCCATGAGCTGTTTGATCTGCTCCTTCTTGTCCTCTGCGTTGGGCTGTGAAGCTTCAAACGAGATTCCATTGAAGTATTCGTCCGATGCAAGTTGGATATAGTTCGGTCTATTGAAGTACTTGGCGTAGAGGTATTTCATGGCCTGGGTTGACGCGTCTCCTATGACGGACAGAAGCTGGCTCAGAAAGAGATCGTAGCCGATATCTGAGAGGGAAGAGGGATCTGAGAGGATCGTTTGAGAGAGCGCTCCGGAGCTGGACGAAGATTCATTTGCAGAAGGGCGTGTTGATGTCGCTGGAGCAGGTGGAACTCGGAGGGCGGTTTGGGTGGGTGCTACTTCAGTAGTAGGGAAATGGGCCAGATCCAGGTCGGGGTCATCTACGAAAAGCAGATTTTCAGCCAGAGCGGGGTTCGGGCTGGAGTGAGGGCTTGGAAAAAACCGTTTCTTTTCCTCCATGGATGGGATGGGAGGAGCAGCTGGAGTAGAAGTGGAAGTACATCGCGTGGGTCTGTATATGCATTCTATAGTACAAGGTGAGAGAATGGTTTGGAGAGGGTCGGTGTGGAGACCATTTAGAGACTGTTAGAAGGACGGCGATGAGAGGATGCACTGTGGGAGATTCCAGAGGGAGACAGGGCCGTGAGAGGGGAAGTGGTGAAGTAGAGAGAGGAAGTGGTGGAGTAGAGAAGGGAAGTGGTGAGTGAGATGTCGACGGTGGTGAGGTCGTGAGGCAGTGGGTGCGAATTAGTCAGTGGGCAGTACTGGCGCGCACCACCGCCGCCGGTGGTTTCTCCGCCTCTAGTCTCCGCCTAGATGAGAAGGTGCTCCTCGTTGAGCATCGATGCGCTCACGGCCGTGTCCACGCCCGCGGCCGCGCACCACCGCGCCAAGCGCGCCCGGTCTAACACCACGCCGTCGGCGCACGCCAAAACGTCCATCGACTCCAACGCAAGCAAACAGTCGTCCTTGCGGAAGCCGGTGGCGTCGGCCAACTGGCGGAGCGACACGGAGTCGGCCGCGGCAAAGTCGTTGCAAAGGAGAAACGCGAGGCGCTTGGCCCAGAACCGGAGGTAGGTGAGCTTGCCGTAGGGCGAGAGCGGGAACTCCGGCCCCAGGCGCGCCTGGCCCGGGGTCACGCGCGCCAACGCATACAGAAACTCCACCAAGAGCGACCCCAAGTGGAGCCGCTGGTACGGCGGGAACACGCACAAGCACGCGAGGTTGTTGTCCGCGTCCCACGCGTTGCACTCCTTGGAGAAAAAGCCCATGGGCCGGAGCGTGGCCGGCAACACCAGCGCCGGCGGCGGCGGCGACGGGTGCGGGTCGGCGCCGTACACCACGTAGAAGTCGAACGCGGCCACGTTGTAGTACACCAGCTTGTCGTCGAGGAAGAGCTTGCCGAAGAGCGCCAAGTTCTGGCAGAAGAGCTCGTGGCGGAACCCGCGCACACGCTTGATCACGAGCTGCGCCGCCATGTCGGCGTACACCACGGTGCCGAGCGGCGGGTACGCGCGGTGGAGGCGGCACATCTGGATGTGCTGGGCCATGGCGCTGGCGTCGGCCGAGTACTTGAAGCAGAAGGGGCACACGTGGAGGGTGTCGAGCCAGTAGCCGGGCGGCGGCGGTGCGGGCGAGGATTTGCGCTTGGCGCTGGCGTCGATGCCCAAGTCGGGGCCGCGGGCGTTGGCGAAGTAGGCGCCATTGCCGTACCAGGTGTTGAAGGTGTAGGACCCGAGCGACACGCGCCGGATGTTGCGCGCGGAGAGAACGCCGTACTCCGCCATGGGGAGAAAAGTGGCGCGCAGTCGCGAAGGAGTAGGCGCGCATTTGCAGCGGTGGGTGGTGGGTGTCAATTTGTGGGAAATTAGTGGGAGTGGTGGTACTGGGAATTTTGTGGGTGTAGTGGGAATTTTGTGGGAGTGGTGGTAGTAGTGGGATGGCTTTGCTGTGGGGGAGCACTTGCTTCTCATGATGGGTTCGACGTTTGTGGGTTCGATGTTTGTGGGTTCGGGTTTGTGGGTTCGAGGTTTGGGGGTTCGAGGTTTGGCGGGGTGTTATGGTGCTCAGAAATTATGGGTGCTGGGCCTATTCTGATTCTCAGTGTGTTTCTCGGTGCTCGCCAATATTTCTCCGTGACTTTCTCACGCTCGCCAACCCAGTGCTCACCCATTCCATTTCCATTTATTTGACCATTTATTTCAGTAGCCATTTATTTGTTTATTTCAGTAAAGCTCGCTGTTCTCACCGGCTTGGCACCGGCCTGACTGCCCTATGCTGCCGATTGTAGGTGCTCTCTGTATTCTACGTATCCTCCGTGTCGCAGCCTGGACTCCACTATTGCGACATGCGATTGCACCCGTTGCAACTGCAACAATAAGCGTTATGATCCACACCGATGCCACCTCATGTTGCATCCACTGCCCGCTGTGTTGTTCGGAGTCTCGAATCTTGCCTTGGTTTCTTCTGCCCTGGTTTCTTCAGCCCTGGTTTCTACTGTCCTGGTTTCTACTGGCCTGGTTTCTTCTGCCCTGGTTTCTACTGCCTTGATCTCTACTGCCTTAATCTCTACTGCCTTAGTCTCCCTTAGCTTCTACTACATTAGTCGAATAGTCCACAAATACTCACTATAACCTGTGCCTGCTTTTGTGTTACTGTGCATCCGTCTAATCCAGCTTTTTCTCTCACGGCAATTCGTTTATTTTTTGCAATTTTCACCCACAATCTGGCCCGTCCATTCCTTCGTTCAGTGCTCATACGTGTCTGCACTTCTGCGCGCACAATGTTCGCACCCACCGAAATTGCAAACCGCACCATTTGTTCACCCACTTCTCCAGTAGAAAAGAACCCATACTTCTTCACAAAAACCGCCTCCCTAACCCTCCGCTCCACACCACACTAACAACATCTTATTCTCTCACCCATCCTCTCATTCTCTCACTCATTCTCTAATTTTCTCACTCATTCTCTCACTCATGCTCATTCTTCATCCTTCTAAGCGCGATTTGTGCCCGAAATATACTGCAGACAACACACCGATGACCAGTATCTGCACATATGACCGCACCCAATGCAGGCGCCGCACATTTCCCTCACGCGAAAAAGACTCATCTACTATATAAAGCCGTGCCCGGTTCCACTCAGAGTCTCATCTACAATTACAATCTTCACAATGCTTAACTACCAAAACCCAGACTGCTCCTGCTCTACTTGCAAGTGTACCACTTGCCAATGCTCCACGTGCAAGTGTGAAACATGCACTTGTGCCACTTGCAGCTGTTCTACTTGCAAATGCTCTAACTAAGCAGACAAGCATTGCTTTTATAGAATGGCACACAAAATTATGAGTAAATAGAAATTGATTTTTTTTTATGGGAAATTGTTGTAGACCAGCGTCCGAATCGTACGCCTAGATCAATCTGATGACGATTGCATCTGTAGTTAAAGTTTTGACAATGGAGTACGGTAGATGCTACACCAGGGAGGCACGGGTGTTCTGGCGCAGCGTGGAACGCGTTCTATAGTTCCACCGCATCTATCCTCACCCAATTACCACAAACAATAAAAATGCCACCAAAAGGGTGGAGAAAGAACCGCGAGGGGAAGTTTCCCCAGAACACTAAAGATACAGAGATCGTTTCCATCGACGAGATTCTCTTCCCCAAATCCACCATTGCCAAGCTAGCAAAAGAAATCACCAGTGATAATGATTCCAATATGATCTTGTCCAAAGACTCGTTGCTTGCGATCCAGCGGGCAGCCACGGTTTTTGTGTCTCATTTGCTGTACCATGCGCGTAACGTAGCCAAGGATGCGGACCGCAAGAACATCAATGCCCAGGATGTGCTCCAAGCATTGGAAAGGGCCGAGTTTTTGGGATTTGTGCCCGAGGTGAAGCAAAAATTGACCACCCACGAGCGCTACGTCGAAGCCAAGAAGCTCAAAAAGGCGGAAGTCAAGGCTCAGACCGCAGACGCCCTGGAGGATGGACCTGCGGCGAAGAAGTTGAAAGACAATTCTTTGAATGCGGTAGAGGCTGCGGCGGACGCGGATGAAGAAACTGCTGAAGACGAGTTCCATGATGCAGAAGGTCAGACGATCGAGGAAGAGGAAGAGGATGAGGAAGAAGAGGAAGAAGAGGACTTGCAGCCTGGTCAAGCCACGAAAACCATCCTCAGCAAAGAAGCCGATCTTACGATAGACGAGGATGAGGGAGAAAACGATGACGCTTAGAGAAAACACAGATTGCAATTGCAACCGCCACATAGAGCGAGAAATGAGGCCCTTGGATGGCCGGGTTCCACTTCTCTTCAACCAATACGACATGCTATTTCAGGATATATACCGTAAACACCTAGACCAAAACACCGGGCTTGTCATTGATACCGGGCGGTTCTCAATGCAAACACTTCAGCATGAAAGGATATCCGCACTCGAATCCAACAAAGAAGTAGAGCAACACCAAAAGCGTGCCTACAAGCAATGTTATGAACTTAACGTTGGCCCACCACATGTTTCTTTTGATAGTGGCGGCGTTTCGCTGGAACACCTGAGCCGAGGAGGTAAGCCTATCAGTCTGGTCAACCAAAGAGTTCACCTTGTCTCCACGACTGAGAAGCTTATTGATGTTGTCCAACATGAGGTTCCGTACCTCGTCCACCTCTTCATTCGCTGCCACCAACTGATTTGGGGTGATGATATCCGAGCCTGTTCGAAGTCCATCTTCGGCAGAATCGTCCGCTGAGCCGTAATTGTACATGCGCCTGTTTGAGTTATACTGCATTTCTTCAAAACGGATGATTTGCGTCATGTACAACTTAAACTCCCCCAATTTCGATTTGGCCTGCTGCTCAGCACTCGACAGGTTTCCTTCCTGCTCAGTGGCCGTCATGATGTCCCGGCGAAATTCAAAATACTTGTCCATGATTTTTTTGAGCACTGACAATACCAATGTTTTGTTCACGTCATTTTGGGCAAGGGTCACCACTGTGACCAAGTCATTGCTACCATCTGGATTATGGAGCGTCTTTTTCATGAAATATAATACGAGCGACGTTTTGGTAACCGAGGCACCGGTATAGATGGGAATCAGACCCACGAGCGTTTTTGACGAATTCAAGAGCCCTAGCTCCAGCGATATAAGCTCGGAGCAATTGAGGTTGGAGATCGAGTGAGCCAATTTGGCATTTTCCGTGGTGTACAACGTCGTGGAGTTGAGCGTGAGTGTTGTGTGGATGACTGAATCAGTTAGTATGGACCGAAAGCTGAATAGAGACTAAACATACGCTGCTTGTTGGAATTAGTCGTAGGCATGGGATAGTCACTTATGTGAGAGGCTGAATCTGGTATATATGTACGCATATAATTTGTAGTGCCGCTACAAGCAGCCGTGCAGGATTATAGGTCATAAGCGACATGGAATACGACCCTGAACCAAGAATACAGAAAAAAACATTTATAGCAGATCATTCAGAGGTCTCCGAGGTAGAGGAGATCAGGTGTAAATACAATAAAAAATGAAAAAAAAAAACCAATTGCTTCACGCTTCCCAGCGTCTCATGGGGTAACCTTGAAACTCAATTAGTTCCTTCTGCCATCATGTTTGTCCCTACTAACCAGCTCCAGATTAGACTACTGAATCCTTTCAAAGAATTCATGTCAAAATAACCCATATCTTTAATATATAGCATATTTAGCCGGGAAATCAGCACTGAAGAGCTGATTATGGAGTTCAAGGTCACGTGCGAACTCTTCAGCTACTCATCGGCCTGAAAAATGCACTATCGCATCGGAAGCATCGCAAAGCACCATGGGTAAATACAGAAAAAGATTCAATGAAAAAGCCCGAACGGGTATGCTTGCAAAGCAAGCTGCTCTTAAGAAAGCTAGAAACAAGCAATTCACCCGTCACCTTGAAGATGGAAATGAAGACGATACACCTTCTCAGCCCGAAGTGGAACAAGATCCAAACGCAGACATCTTGAAGCCCATGACCGAAGAAGAAAAGGAAGAGCGCAAAAAAAGACTCGTGGAGGATCTCTATACGGAAAACTCGAAGGAAACAAAAATGTCCCGGTCTAAGCGTAAAAGATTGGACAAATACATCGAGCACCAGATCAAGAGAGAAGAGAAGAAGGTTTTGCTTGAAAAATTGTCCCAAACCAAGGTGGACACATCAATCTTTGCCCCATCCAAACTACTAGGAACAGGTAAGCAGACTCGGAAAGAAGAGATGATCGAGGCTCTTGAGCTTGAAAGACAAGGTAGAGGCGATGAAAGAACAAAGGAGATCTTGTATGAGGAGAGAGAAGTCAAAGAGTGGTCTGGCGATGAAAACGAAGCTGCTTCTCAATTTTCTGGCGACGAAGATGAGTCTGATTATGATGACGAGTCCGCCCCCAAGTCCACATTCGTCGATTACAGACCACAAGGTAGCGGAGGATTTGCATCTGGTTTTGGTTTTGGAAACTTGACTAAGAAAACCAAGACAGCACCGAAAAAGAAATATACCTGGAGGTTGAAGGTGGAAAGAGAAGAAAAGAAGAGGGCCAAGCTCGAAGATGACAATGACTTTGTTCTGAGTGAGGAAGAAGAAGACGATGGCACTAGCGCTGCGGATGCAGCTGAACTTGCTGAGCACGATTCCAGCAATTCTGAAATAGAAGAGGATGAAGTTCATGCACAAGATTCGTCAGCAGAGCTGGAAGAAGAACAATCACAACAAGAAATGGTCGATGAAGATGAAGAACAGGATGACGATTCCGAAGATGATGACGAAGAAAACAGCAATGAGGACAGCGAGGAAGAAAGCGACGATGACAGCGAAGATGAGAGCGATGGCGAAGAAGAAGATCAACCAAGACTCCTTCAAAACAAACCAAAGCATTCTAAAGTGGCAGAATCCTTCAAGGAATGGGCCGAGGAACAAGTGCGTAAACTCGAGGGTAGAACCGAAATGGTTCTCGAAGAACTCACCCCAGAATTGAAGGAGAAATACGCCAAAGGTGTCCACGATGACAAATTAGTTTCTGATGACGAAACTGCTATCCCGATCAACACTGAATTGCAGAGAGAAGCTTTCTTCGTGCACGTGGAAAGATCTGAAGAAATTCAAAAACAAAGAATGCAACTCCCAGTGTTCAGCGAAGAGCACCGTATAATGGAAGCGATTCATCATCATGACTGCATCGTTCTTTGTGGTGAAACCGGTTCCGGTAAAACCACTCAAGTTCCTCAGTTCTTATACGAATCTGGATTTGGAAATGTGAAGTCCGATCTATACCCGGGAATGATTGGTATCACCCAACCTAGAAGAGTTGCAGCAGTCTCGATGGCCAACCGTGTCGGTGCAGAATTGGGAGATCATGGAAAAAGAGTTGCTCATCAAATCAGATTTGACACAACAGTTAAAAACGAAGGCACGGAAGACGGAACTGCCATGAAGTTTATGACGGATGGTGTTTTGCTTCGTGAAATGATGAACGATTTCCTTCTTACCAAATAT
Source organism: Clavispora phyllophila (assembly GCA_030674715.1). Lineage (NCBI taxonomy): Eukaryota > Fungi > Ascomycota > Pichiomycetes > Serinales > Metschnikowiaceae > Clavispora > Clavispora phyllophila. Next base: position 46,274 of record JAKUAN010000062.1, read on the forward strand.
TCTGCGCTCATCATCGATGAGGCTCACGAAAGAAATATTAACACCGACATTTTGATTGGAATGTTGAGTAGAGCAGTCAAGCTCAGAAGAGAGAAAAGCAAGCCATTGAAACTTATCATCATGTCTGCTACCTTGCGTGTTTCTGATTTCTCCGAGAACAAGCAATTATTCAAATTGGCTCCTCCTATCTTAAAGGTTGAAGCAAGACAGTACCCAGTGTCAGTGCATTTTGATAAGAAAACCAAATTCGATTACGTGGAGCAAGCTTTCAAGAAGACTTGTAAGATCCACAAAAGATTACCTCCAGGAGGTATTTTGATCTTTTTGACGGGTCAAAATGAGATTACTACGCTCGTGAAAAAATTAAGAAATGAATTTCCATTCAACACCAGAAAGAAACAATATGTTGAAGACGAAAACGTTCAGTACAGAGTGAGCAACAATGTGGCTATGGAAGCTGAAGATGTCGATTTGGATATTGCATTGCGTGAGCGGAAGGAAGAAGAATTGGAAGGAGGATCAGAGTCTGAATCCGACTCTGACGAAGAAGAAGGTTTTGAGGAAACTTTGGAAGACCACCAGTCTGAGTCGGATCCTCTCTACGTTTTACCACTTTATTCTTTGCTTCCGACAGCACAGCAAATGAAGGTTTTTGAAAACCCTCCAGAAGGAAGCAGAATGTGTATCGTGGCCACTAATGTGGCAGAAACATCTTTGACCATCCCTGGTATTCGTTATGTGGTGGACTGTGGACGTTCGAAGGAGAGAAAACTCAACGAAGAAACGGGTGTTCAATCTTTCGAAGTTGATTGGATTTCTAAAGCATCCGCTGGACAAAGAGCTGGTAGAGCGGGAAGAACTGGCCCTGGCCATTGCTACAGATTATTCTCATCTGCCATTTACGAAGAATTTTTCGAGCAATTTAGTAAGCCTGAGATCTTACGAATGCCCGTGGAAAGTACTGTTTTGACCATGAAAAGTATGGGTATTCACCAAATCATCAACTTTCCCTTTCCAACTCCTCCCGACAGAAGAGCTTTAGCGAAAGCTGAGAGACTTTTGGTGACTTTGGGAGCATTGGAGAAGAAGGAGAAAACCATCACAGACTTGGGTAAAACCATGGCTTTCTTTCCTCTTAGTCCTCGTTTCGCCAAGATTCTCATTGTTGGAAACCAGATCGAATGCTTACCATACGTGATTGCTATTGTCTCTGCATTATCTGTTGGCGACCCATTCCTCGATGAATACGATTTGGGCGTCAATGAAGAGAAAAAGCAAAGCACTGGTGCTGAGTCGGCCAGTGAAGAAGAGGAGGAGGATGAAATGGAAGTTCAGGCCGAAGTTGAGCGGAAGAGAAGAGTGAGAACAAAGTTTTACAAGTCCAGAGCTATGTTTTCCCGACTTGACGAGAAATCGGATGCTCTTCGGTTGTTGTCTGCTGTCTGCGCATTTGACCATGTCCCGAAGGACAAAAAGCAAAAATTCTTGGAAGACCACTTCCTCAGATCCAAGCTAATGGAAGAAATTCAAAAGCTTAGGAAGCAGATCAACCACATTGTTCAAACCAATGCTAGAAAGGATACAATCGCGCAACAGGATCGAAAGGAAGCTAAGTTGGGTGTTCCATCGAAGCAACAAATTTCTGCTTTGAAGCAAATCATCACCTCTGGATTCATTGACCAAGTGGCCATTAGAACAGATGTTATTGACGCTGATTATAAGCTTTCCAAGAAAGCCAGCATTACTGCCGTTCCATATTCTGTCGTGAATCCGATTGCGCAATATGGAGACAATGTCGATCCACATGTCTATATTCACCCAAGCTCGATTCTTTCCAGTAATGGACTGGCACCTCCACAGTACATTGTGTTCCAATCGGTCAATAAGGGTAGCAATCAGAAGGATAATAGGATGGTCAAGTTGAGAATCAAGCCATTGGTGGATATTTCGGGCAAGCAATTGGCTAACGTTGCCAAGAGCTCTGGTCTTATTTCCTATTCTAAACCTTTAGGAAATCCATACGGACCAAAGGAAATCACGCCGACCAAGAGAGAGTGTTACGTGGTTCCCAGATACGGCTCTGACATTGGTGATGGCGGTATCGGCTGGGAATTACCTGTTATCAAGGTGATTCAAAACAAAAAATTTGGCTCGTGGGTCACAGAAGAGTAGAAGAACGAAGTATTAAAAATGCATATCATTAGGTATTGTCACGATAGTAGTTGGGTGTGCTCGTACTATGAAGAGTCGCACTAGTAAGTCGCACTTTGTATTGTTAAACATCAACACACACCTACTGCTCGCTTCGCATCTTTTTTTTTTTCTTGTTTACATCGAACACCGTTGCGAACACATTGTTCTCAAAATCTGAGAAGAACCGATTCACCATGGATGGAAGACGATCTTCTCGGCATGACAGAGAAACAGATTCTACAACAAGTGATGACGAGAATACCACCTTGATCCCAGAGCATATTGTGGATCAAGCATCTCAGCGATTGTTTGTCGTTTCGTTGTTTGTGCTATTGCAGTGCTGGAAAATATACGATATCTTGCTTGTGAAGGCAGATGTTTTTGCCTTAAGCTCCGCCACCAGCATGGACACTTCTGTCCATGAGCATTTCACCAACTTGAACAACTTTACATTTGTGTTGAAGTATGCTTTTGTTGACGGTGTCTTCCTCTGGCTTCTTCCGGTTCTAAACATTCCCTTGCTCACATTTACGCCAATTATCACGCTTCTACTCACAATCGGAATCAATGCCTTCACCTTTCTTTTGTCCAGCAACAAAGCCTTACCTTTTCTTTCAGCCTTAGTGCTTCCGTTGTGGAACGCCATTTCCAAAAATAGCGAGTTGACAATTATGGGTGAATCGACAACCTACAAAAACGTAGTCAATGTTAATGAGCATTTCAAGGGCAGATATACTATTCAATACTTGCCGGCATCTTCGGTGAAAATGAACCCATTCCACTTCGATAACATGTGCATTGAATCAAGCCCCGATTTGTTTTTCTTCCCTAGATCTATCAGGATGCCCATCGAGTTCAATACTACCACTGATGTGAGTGCCATGCAGATCAGTCATACGTCGCCTTCCAATCTGGTGACCATCATGAACTACACCTCCACAGATATCAGCAAACTCCACAAACGTGATTACTCACATCTCTCACAATACCCAAATTATGTTTATAATGATGAGCGGGTGTTCTACTTGGAAGTTGAGCTTAGCCAACCAGGAACTTACTCCATCCACAGCGTTGTGGATTCTGACGGAATGAAGATCCGCCCTTATAAGAGCGACTTCACTGTTGGTCTTTGTCCTAGTGTAAAATTTGTCTACCCAGGAGTGGAACTGGACTACAAAGGATACAAGTGCGTTAACCCAATGGCTGATCACGAACTTGACTGGCCCCTTCCATTAATCAATACGTTCGGTGTCTGTCCAGTGACGGTTGAGATCGCGGCAATTTCGAACGGCAAAGTTATCAGTACTTTCAACGCCACAATTTCTGGAGATGGTGCTAATCTTGGAGGACTTCAATGGCTTGAAAGCCGCGATATCACGAGAAATGGATTGGAGCAGGAGATTTTGCGAAATCCTTCCGTCTTCCGAAAAGTGGATACCGGAAAGCTTGAGTTCCAGATTCTTGCTGTCTCAGACAAGTTGAATAACAAAAGAACTTACAATCCCGCATCAAAAGACAAGGATGTCAATTTTGCAATTGAATTGAAGGAATCTGTGCGCGTCGCGTTGGTTGATAGACAGCCAGACTCGCCATTGTTGATCGATCAATCGAAGACCCTTCATTTCCAATCCAACAGACCGTTACTGAGAGAATCGTCGTTTATTGTCCAGTATCAAGCTGACAACTCGACTACGACGGAGAACATTACCGTTCATTTCTCTAATTCCGACGAGTTCAGAAGAGGTTTTACTGTTACAAAACCCGGAAGATACCATTTGGTTAAGGGCCATGATAGCTCCTGTCCGTGCATAATTTCACCTAATGATGTTATAGTGAAATCTCCTCCGGCTCCCACCGTTGACATCAACGGGGTGCATATTACCGACAAGTGTGTGGGTACGGTTGGCTTCGAATTTGACCTTCTGTTCACGGGAGAACCTCCATTTGAAGTTGCCTATAATGTTTACAAGAATATTTCTGGTATACTCAGGCCCATTCTTAGTGAAAGGGGTTTGAAGGATCATATCAAAACCTCCTCAAAGAACAGTTACAATTTCCAGTATAAACCTCGTCAAAAGGGTAGTTACGTTCTTATTTTCAAGACGGTGAAAGATAAGTATTACAAAGAGCGGCCCGTGCTCATTTCAGAAGAGGAAAACACATTTGCTACCTATTTCCACCAAAGGTCAAAGTATCATTTCTTTGATGGCTCGTCCTCCAAGAGATTGTCTGTCTGCAAAGAAGGAACGACTCAAGTTCCAGTTCATTTTGAGGGAAACTTTCCTTTCTCATTCAAGTATACCATTATTGATGCTTCTGGTAAAGCAATTACTTCCCAAAAGGTGAAGGATTACTTCCTGGACACCTTGGTCATTGAGACACCAAAGTTTACTAAAGGCGGTGATTACAAAGTGATCTTAGCCGATGTATACGACAATCTTGAATGTTCAGTAGATGTGCCTGGTCATGAGGTAATAATCAGTGCCAGAGGAGAGGCCCCTTCAGTTGGGTTTGAAAGAAGTTTCGTTTATGAAATCCTCGAAGGTGAGTCAATCTCCGTGCCTCTCAAGTTGCAGAATGTTGCCGAGTCTAACACCAATACTATCGTCTATAGTATGTCAGACTTGACAGGTAAGTCCGAGGCCCAAAATCTTACTCTCAGAGGTGCTTCGGTTCTTCAGCTTAAGAATGAAGGAATTTACCGCTTGGAATCTTTCGAAAATGGAGGATGCCCAGGAACTATTGAAAATGCCCGTTCTACCATTAAGGTGGTTTATTTACCAAAGCCAAAGCTTGCCGTCGTTATCAAAGAGAACAAGCTTGCGCATGAAGGAATCATCAGTCTTGATTCTTGTTGTCAGTCTGTGCAAAAGAGTATCAATCTTCGTCTTGAGGGTAAAAAGCCATTCTTGATTCCTTATGTTGTGAAATATCCGAATGGTAAGGTCCAATCCTCTTCCATCTCAATTGATGATGAAGAAGTAACTGTTCCATTGCCAACAGACGGAGAAGGCAGATACGAGTACGAATTCAATGGAATTTTTGACTCGCGCTACACACAGAAGGTGTCCTCGCGCCTACCTAAATACTCAAAGAGTATTTCGGTTCAATACGAAGTGTTAGGAGCTCCTAAATTTGCTATCAACCAGCAATACATCCAACTTTGCGAGACTGCGGTGACTAAATCAAGCGCATTACCCATTACTGTGCCTGTCACCTTTGGAGGTGAATATCCGTTCACCGTCAAAGGAAGTGTCAGAAAGAAGGATAGTGAAGTTGAGGAGGCATTTGAGGTATCCAACGTACAGTCTGGTGAAATTAGTATGATTGACGTTAAATTGAAGCACAAATTCTCTGTCGGAGAACACATTATCAAATTCAACGAAGTTGTGGACGGTAACGGGTGTCGCCAGTCGAAGCTCAACAACCATAATCTTGTTCTGGTTTCGATTACCAAGGTGCCATCTATCTCTAAAAGTGGAAACAAAAATTACTATTGCGTTGGTGACCATGTGGCATACAACATGTCTGGCGTTTCCCCATTCACGGTCTTTTACAATTTCAATGGTCAAACAAGAAAAACTGAACTGGGCTTTGATTTCCAGAGATTAGCATCTAAACCAGGAGAGTTGTCGATCATTGCTTTACAAGATTCTTCTGCTACCCTGTGCCTAGTCAACTTCACGACAAATGCAGAGAAATATGACTCCTTGAAATTGCAAGTTTATGACTTACCATCGGTTGAGATTAGTCACGGCGATTCTATCATCGAAAACTTGAATGAAGGTGACCAGACAGAGATCACTTTCAAGTTTACAGGTGTTCCACCCTTTGAAGTTACCTACGTGAGAACATTGGGCGAGGAAGAGGGACGTCATAAAAGAAGAAGAGGATCCAGAGAAGGTCAACATGCCCAAAGACGCGTTGTTGACACCAAGACAATCAGCGATATCTGGGAATACGAATATACCGAGGTTGTTGGACTTGAAGGTACCTACGATGCCATCCGTGTTTCCGATGGATATTGCAGTGCCACTCGGGATGTTAATGAAATTTTATAAACCTTACGGAGAAGAAGGTTAGTGTAATATAGAAATACAAGTATCTTAACGACAAAAGCTAGCTCTGAATGATGATTCAATTGATTAGAGCTAGTTCAAACTTTTTTGTTCTTTTTCGTCAATTCGTCAATTATCTTTGATGCCTTTTTGGCCCCAGCGTCTGGACTTGATTTGCTGATATCAATCTTCTCCACAATGTTGTCAGCGTAGGTGTTTTGGATTGCTTGTGCAAGCTTGATATCAAGTTCTGTCACTTGGTTTCCTTGACTGTGAGTGGTGATAACTAGATCAATTTTATTATAGGTTGTAGTGATGGTTGGATGATGCCTTAGTTTCTGAGCATGAAGAGCGATCATGTTGAGAAACTCCCACGTCTTGGCAAAATTCTTAACACGATAATTGCCCCGAAGTTCAGAGGTGGAGTCAGTGAAATTGGCACACCAGTGTTCTTTGGGAAGCACGCGGTTGACAATATTTAACTCTGCAGCAATCTCGGCGCGAGAAAGCACGGCGGCATTGGCCAAGCGAACGAATGAAGGTTTCATTGGAGAAATCGGAGTTGGAGCACACTCTTTGTGAGTGGGAACTGCGATCTATGTGGGTGTAGATGCACGTGACGAAGCTGAACTAGCAGCAAAAGAGCCGGCCCTAAGAGGAGGATGGTTTATGAATTATATCCATGGCAGCTGATCATGAAGCATTTAGTGAAAGGTAGGTAATATCGAGCTCATCATCCTAAAATAAATTCTTCTCCACGGTAGTTCACCTGGTATTCGGACAATACTGCATCACCGAGCGGCCCACATAACGGTTGGCTTCGCCTGCAGGCGGTTCAACATCAGATCCATTAAGCGGTTCGTCTAAAGTCTCCATGGTGGCTGCAGTTTACATACTTCATTGGCCAGACACCGAGGTGGAGTTTCTGCACTGTGAAACGCTCTTATATCGGAACTATTCCAACGATATTCCCGAAGCGCACTTCGTGGTTTCTCGGTTCAACAATGTCTACCGGAAGTTACGGTGGGAAGACAGAACTCCTTGCATTTACGACAATGGCATGAGCTACATATATGTGTGGGGCCAGAACGACATTCTTTTTCTTGCAGTGGCAAGAACCAATCTCAATGCCATGCTGAGTGTTGTTTTTCTCCACCAGTTTCACCAGATTCTCATACGATACTTTGACCAGCTGACGCGGGACCACGCCAAGCGGGAAGAAATCGCAGAGCATGAATTGTTTTCGCGAGACACAATCGTTGACAACTTCCATCTTATATACGAGCTTCTTGACGAGTGCATGGATTTCGGCGCGATCCAGATCACAGACTACAACATTCTCAAAGAGTACATCAAGATGGAGGTCAACCATTCTACTTTGGCATTGGAGGATGATAGTGAAACCGACTCCGACAGCGAGCATCTGAGCTCCAAGTCCAAAAAGAATAGCGACAAGGAAAAGAAAAGGAAAAGCAAGAAAAAGAAAGATGAGAAGGAGATCAAATCTACTCGCAACCACGCCGTGCAGCGGGACGTGGTGGATGCAACTCTCAATAACGTGATAAACAACTCGATTTTGCGTACGCAGGCGCTGGCAATCAGCTGGAGACCAAAGGGAATATTCTACGCCAAGAACGAGATCTACATTGATATCATCGAGACGTGCGAGTTCTTGTACGATCTCGAGTCCGATACGGTCAAGATTAACGAGGTGAAGGGAGTTTGCATGGTGCGGTCCTATCTCTCGGGGATGCCTGTTTGCAAGCTAGGACTCAATGAAAAGTACATTTCACAGGTGGAGCACAGCGACTCCGAAGAAGAAGAAGAAGAAGAAGAAGAAGAAGAGGCTGTGGACAGGCCGGACAATTTGCTCCAAGAAATCGACAATGGCGACTCCAACGGGGAAGAGGAAGAGGCAGAGCTTCTAGAGCCGCGAAACAAACGAAAGAAGAGACGGCTCAAAGTGCCGATCCAGAATGTCCAGTTCCACCAGTGCACCGAGCTCTCCACGCTCTACAAGGACAACTTGATTGTGTTCACCCCGCCCGACGACGAGTTCCAGCTTCTTTCCTATACTGTGGAGCAACGGCGAAACAGGCAGAAGAAGCCGCTAGTGATGGTGCAGCCAATGTACCGCATTGTTCAGCACGAGCACAAGCTCCGGATCATGTGTACTCTAACGGCCAACTTCAAGCGCCGACTCCATTGCCGCAACGTGGTGGTGCGGCTTCCGATCGACGCCAATCTCTTTGAACTTGACGGCAACGCCCAAGACCAGTTCCGGTTCCGGGCCGAGTCGGGCGAAGTCAAGTACAAGGTGGATACCAGCGAGGTTTTGTGGTCCATCACCGACCTTCCCGGGTCGCGGCAATGCGTGCGAATGATGGCGGAAGTGACTCTTCGCAACGCTAGTACCATGTCACGGCAAGCGTTGGCGCAGCATCTTTACGCCCGACCCACCGCAGGTGCCAAAGAAGAGCTGGAGGTGTCGGGAGTGGACGAGCTCGACATGTACTACGGAGTCCACGGGGCGGCGGTGACGCTGTTCGATGCCGCGCGCCGAGAGGGCCAAGACGGACTGGTGCATCGCGATGTGTTTGTTGATTTTGAAATTCCTACGCTCACCTACTCAGGACTACGGGTGACGTATTTGCGGGTGGACGAGGAGGTGATGAAGTACACGTGTTTTCCGTGGGTGCGGTATTTGACCAGCGGCGGACACAGTTCCAACGTGGGCTACCGGATGCGCATGGGGCCGCTGTGTTTTGAAGTAGCGTGAGGTCTCCAATCGGGAAAGTGCAATTGGCCGATTGGGCAGCGATGGATGTGGTGGGGCGCGGGGAAGAAACGCGAAAGGCTGCGCGATAAGCATGATGTGCGTTGGTTTGCTTGGATTAAGTGGGCTTTGGGTGGTTTCGGTTTTTGTCGTTTTTGTGGTCGTTTTTGTGGTCGTTTTTGTGGTCGGATTTTGTGGTTGCTTCTTGTGGTCGCGTCTTGTGGTCGGTTTTGGGTTCCGTTGGTTCCGTTCCTTAGTTTCCGCTGATTTCATCCCACCTATTGCCCATTCCTGTCCCTGGCACCAGTGACAGATATGGACGGCATACTCCCCCGCGGCGGATCTTGTTGCCGTTTTCGGGGCAGATATCCCGCGCGCATTATCGCCCGGTGCCCGATAACAGAAACAATATCCACCCTCCCGCCGCCGCCAAACCCACTCGTCCTACCCAGCCTGCGGAGCCCCTAGCGATGGCGGAGAAAAAAGCAGGCAAGTCCCGCTCGGGGTGCCACACCTGCAAAATCAAGCGCCGCAAGTGCGACGAGCACAAGCCCCACTGTCTCCAGTGCGAGAACCGCGGCATCAAGTGCGGAGGCTACACCACCAAGTTCAAGTGGCGCCCCTGCCACGACTCCGACAAGAGTGCGAGTGGCGCCACGTTTGCGCGCGCCCGCGCCGGAAACTACCCCGAGCTGATTGGCGCGCGACCCGCACCGCCGGTGGGGGTCAAGTCCGAGCCCGCGCCGCAGTCGCCCCAGCTCCTGTTGCAAGAGCACCTCGAGTTGGCGTCGCTCTCGGTCGCGGGAAAGTCTGCCACCGACCTCAAGTTCGACAACGAGCTTCTCGCGCAGGGTATCGACCCGGCCACGTTTGACG
>JAKUAN010000063.1:0-56101 GCA_030674715.1 Clavispora phyllophila
GATATTTCCGCACAAAATACGAGGTGCTTCACATATCGAGAATGGCTATTTACGATAAATTAGTTCCTACTAATTCTAAGGATGAAGCTGGGCCATAGGGGCTCAAAACAGCGCTCTTGCATTATATATAATATTATTGCAATTACTCCCAACGTCTCCTTTGTAATTTTCTATTGAGGTATATCATGAACCAACACTGTAAACCTCGTCACCAAAAAGATCAGTTATAAACGGTTCAAAAAAAAAAAAAAAGCATTTACGAGTTTCTGTCGCCGAGTGTATTCAAATTCTGGGAAGTTTTTTTTTTTTTTTCATACCAGAGAGTGTCGATCAAAATATGTGAGTGGGATACATCGTCCCTACTTATAGAGCTTTCGCTTCGCCAGAATAGCATAAAGAATTCTACAACATCGATACCGTACATATATATTAGTCCTGCCAGCAGGAGGTACGGAAACTCAAGACTGCAAGTGTCAAGAGTGAATGCAATTTAGAAGGTGGTCAATACTGCTAATGAAAAATGGAAGACCGTAATGCTGGTTTGGCCCGAGCCGGCTTGGAGTCCAGATCCTCCTGCTTTGGTTTTGGTACAATGATACGCGGGGCCCTAGGCATCTTGCGCTTTGGAAGGAAGATAGACGGCGCCTTTCGCTTTCGAGGTTCAACCGTTTCCGAGATCCCTTGCAGTGGAGACTTTATATCAGCAGAAGCAGATCCAGGAGCAGGTTTAGAAGAAGACTCAGTAGATGCAAGTCTCTCAAGGGGAGGTAGTCTGGAGCGTTCAGGGGATTTCGATATATCGGCTCTCTTATACTGGTACAAAGCAGAGTTAGCCTGATTCTTTGATGATTGGAACTGGAACGAGGCGTGAGTGTGATCCCTCGAAGGAGAAGCATGGTCTCTTGAAGAAGAGTGAGCTCTTGAAGAATGAGCTCTTAAAGTAGAGTGAGCTCTTGAAGTAGAATGATCTCTTGACGTAGAATGATCTCTTGATGTAGAATTATCTCTCGACGCCGAATGATCTTTCGAAGCAGAAGGAGGACGTCCTCCATGTACTGAGCGATCTATAGAAGAATTCTCCCTCGGATTAGAGTTGCGTTCGTCAGAAACAGTAGAGCCAGGGCCATTTCCAGACTGACTGGACACATATGGAAACACTGCAGAAGACGTAGCACCAGTCCTAGTCGCAGATTTCGAGGTGACAGTAAGAGGTCCAGACTCTGAACCATTATTTGCCTGCTTTGCCATCGTACGGCTACTTCGGTCTGGATATCTGCGGCTTTCACGCTCCCGCTTCTCCTGCTCCAACTTTTGCTGCTCAAAGGCTCGGTATGGATCGTGCCTGACCCCACTCAGAAACATCAACAGCCGGTGCTGAATATCCTTCATGGCTTTGCCCAAAATAGTCCGCGGCCGCGCCGCAGATCGATTATATGGGCGGACTGACAGTGTGATGCGTCGACGGACTGGCTCGTGCACAATTCCCTTCAATGGCACAATCAGGTTTCGGGTTTTCTCCTTCTGAAGCCGTTGGTTAAAGTTGCGAAGCCTTTGGGCACTAGAGGCACGGAGCTGTTCTCGCTCATCCATGTACTGGCCATAAAGAGCTTTTGTAGGCATTGTTTCGCCCATTTGGGCCATAAGAATCCGTTTATTGGAACCAGGAAGCGGGCGCTCAGGAAAGTCTTTCTCAATAAGCGCTTTCCATAGTTCGTCCGAATCGGGAGTGACCAGAGGGCTGTTTGCCTCGACCGAACTTAATTGCTTTGCATTGAGACGTCGGAGGATCGGACGCACAAGGTGATATGGAGTAGATCCCACGTCATCAATGAGTCCGGCGTTCTGAACACATGTGGCTAGTGCCAACTGAAAGAGTGGCTGAACCATTTCTGTAGAAGAGTACTAGGGCAGAAAAAACCAGGGACTTTACTACCAGGAGATGTGAGCGATATTCTTCAAGATAAGCGTCCCTATCAGGAGTCTAGTTTGTGGTGGAGATGAGCGGTGATTGATGATCAGCGAGTAAATGCAATTGAAGGGTGAAAAGAACAAAAAAAAAAAAAACACAAACGACAGAAAATTGGAAGAAGTGATCTGCACAGTTCGAAAAAGAAGTAATCAACTTATAAATTGATGGAAACCCACCAAGACAGGAATTAGAATTGTAGTAGTTTATAGTGATACCGTTCTCACCTACAGCGAAGAGCAACTGGAACAGATACACGTGACTGCATACAGGCCTTACCAAACTCCCAGAAGCTGGCGTACTTGCAGAAGCGCAAATACAGAAAAAAATGGGATCTGAATCCAAGAGTGTACCAGAATGCCAATACCATTCATAATCTTACAAACTAGAATACTTTATTGCGATAAAGTTTTCTGAATTTTTGTTAACAGCAAAGTCCGATATGGTGTAATGGCTAGCACAGTTCGCTCTCACCGAGCAGATCGGGGTTCGATTCCCCGTATCGGAGTAATTCTTTTTTGCAATTTTCCGAAGGCGATTTTGGACCGGTTGTGTTTTGCCCGGACAAACACCACATCAGTCCGATATGGTGTAATGGCTAGCACAGTTCGCTCTCACCGAGCAGATCGGGGTTCGATTCCCCGTATCGGAGAAGTTCTTTTTTGCATCTTTTCCTCCTGATGCTTATCGAACAAGCTTACGGTATGGGTCCTGGCACGTGGCTTTTTTTACGAGGATTCCATGCGCCAGAAGCGCGCCAGTTGCGGCCGGATATCCTGTAGCTTCCGAATGTCCCGTCATGAGCGCCCTGCCCAGCAGGAACAAAAGGGAAGTTGAAACAGAATAAAATCACCACACTACCGATATCTCTATGAACATAACGTGGTCGCACACTGGGGCGACAGCTCTACGTAAGCGGGTATGAGAGACTACCGTTTTTTTTTCTTGATTTTCGAAATCTCGGTCAGGCCGGGCCTTGGCGAAGCCGCACAGAGACGCGACCGGAACCCGGAAGCAGAATCCACCCGCTTGATCGAGGAGTTTCAAAAACAACGAAAGCTTGTTCCCGCGGATGGGTTCCAAACGAGCGGGTAATGCTGGTTTTGAAATTCGAAGAAAAAAAAGCGGTAGCAAAACGGCAGCTGCAGTTATCTTCCAAGCGCATGCGAACCCGTTCCGAAACGGTATTCGCTGAAGCAGACACGGAGGTAGCGCGCTCAATCGCGCTATATATGCGGTATATGTGGTTGAGCAGAAAAAAAGATTAGATTGTATATCTCTGGCCACACCCTTGTTTTTGCCCGTCTATTCTGCTGCGAGAGACTAGTGCACCCCAAGCATCTCATCTATTCCTATGTTCAAGTTCAAGAAGGAAGTCAAGCCCGTGCAAGACGTGAACGAGGAAGTAACTTACACACCGTTTGCCACACCAGCACCCGAGTGCCAGATTCCAGAGGAACAGCCGCTCGAAAAGGACCAAAGCGAAAAGTATACCCAGGTGTACAAGCATTTTGCCGCCGAAGGGTTTGTTGTTGGAAGCAGCGAGGCCGAGGCCAAAGGCAAAGATAAGTCCAAGTACAAGCCTTTGACGGAAAGCGAAAAAGGTTGGTTGACAAGAGAATGTTTTTTGAGATATTTGCGTGCAACCAAGTGGGTTGTCCACGACGCTATCGAAAGAATCGAGTTGACGTTGGCGTGGCGCCGTGAGTTTGGTATTGCGGGCTTTTTGGATGAGGACAACGAGGTGAACGGCACCTTGTGCTCGGAGGAAAACGAAACAGGCAAAGAAGTCATTCTTGGCTTTGACAACAGTTCTAGACCGTGTCTCTACTTGAAGCCGGGCCGCCAGAACACGAAAACCAGTCAGAGACAAGTCCAGCACTTGGTGTACATGCTTGAAAAGGTCATTGACTACATGCCTAGTGGACAGGACTCTCTTGCGTTGCTTATTGACTTTAAGAGCTCTCCCGTGGGCACCAAGTCCAACAAAATTCCTCCCTTGGGCATTGGTAAGCAGGTGTTGCACATCTTACAGACGCATTACCCCGAAAGACTTGGCAAGGCCCTTTTGACCAACATTCCGTTACTTGCATGGACGTTTTTGAAGATGATTCACCCGTTCATCGACCCCCTCACCAGAGAAAAGTTGGTTTTCGACCAGCCTTTCCCTGAATACGTCCCAACTACCCAGTTGGACAAGGACTTTGGTGGTCAGGTCAACTTTGAGTACGACCACTCCAAGTACTGGGAACAAATGATCCTGATTGCAGAGGAGAAGAAGAGAAAGTACATCAAGCGGTTTGAGACATTTGGAAGCCGTGTGGGTTTGTCGGAGGTCGATTTACGCGGAGAGCATGAAGAGTTGGTGCATCCATTGCCCTTGTAAGTTGATGGTAGCATCGACCGCACAGTATTCCACCAAGTAGATCATGGTCCGGCTATATAGATAAATTTAAGTATGTATAAAATGATACAGCTATTAATTGCATTATAATGGCCTCTGCAGAAGCGCCACAAGTGCCGGAATCGAGTTGTCCAGCCTAGCCTTGTGGGCATGAATTATTTTTCTCCAATGGCTTGCGGCAAGCGTAAGCAGCGACACCATCCGCATCAACGAGGAAGTACATCCAGAGAATCATTGTCGCTAAACAAAAAACCCCACTTGGTCACAGCCCAAGAATAATTTTGATTAGGCTCTGACGGTCTGACCATCGAAGTCGGCCACAAAGGGACTTTGGGAATCTACCTGAAACCAATGAACTCAGATCTCATCTCCTCTAGAACAACTTGGCACACTTTCTCTTCTCCACCACGCCAGTGCGCTCGCACACCATGGTCTCCCAGTCAATAGCAGTCATCAGTTCGCCCGCACCGCCCTCGCTCTTGGCAAAAACGACCCCGTACTCGTTCTTGGCTGTGGTGAGATAATAGTTGGAGCCATCGCCGAGAGACAACACCTCCGCACGCACAATATCGCCTGGGCGGAAACAGTCAATGATACGCACCTTATCACGGTCAGTGGACCGCACATCCTGGCTCCGGATGACTCCGCGGAACGCCTCACCCACATCAAAAGGCTGAGCACCAGTCATGGCCCCTTGGGCCGCTGCCACGTTGGCATACGATGACAAAATCTGTGCACCACCGCCCATAGGGACCGAAAAGTGTGCCGAGGGCCCAGTGGAGCCCACTCCGCCGTCAGGACTCACGTTTCCGGCGCCACAAACCGCCAAAACGTCACAGTTGGCCTGTTTGGGGTTGAGGCGGGTGATGCGCACTAGCACGACGTCGCCTTCGCGCGGCAAGTTCGTAGCAGACGAAGATGTGGCCGTAGCAGCCAGCGGCTCAATTTCCGCGGCGTAGCGGGCGTAGTCGCCGGTGGAGGTGATGACAGAAACAAGAAATGTGCGCTGGACGGCATCGTCGGCAGAGTCGGCCGCAGCCTCGGCATTGTCGGCAATTTTCTCGTCCTCAACTATTTCCTGGACGAGCAGCCGCCCGAGCACCGTGGAAACAACCACCGGCACCGTCTGAGAGCCGCTGGTGATGTTAGAGATGGTGGTGCCTTTTCCAGAAAGATACCGGTGGATCTCAGGACCGCCCGCACCTTGGTACGGCCTGACCTCAGGCACAATGTATTGGCCGGGCACTACCGTGGTCGGAATGGTGATTTCCTCTTGACTTTCCGACATGTGGTGTAGAAGGAGATGGAGTAGGTTTTGCTGATGCGATGCGGTGTGCACGCTTGATGAAGGTCAGGTGGGAGAGGTTGGAAGAGGACACGGTGGGAATTTTGGTAGTTGAGAATCCCTGTAGAGCATTGAAATAATTTGAACGGTTACATTTGCAAGAGCCGGCTGCTTATATTTGGGCTAGATACGTGGCGTTGCCAGGGCCAGTCTGAAGCAGTGGAGGTCACGTGCGAATACTCTACGGGGCCGTTTGGAACCGACCAGGGCTAACGTACGAATTGGTACCGAGAAATATACATACTAGTCTTGTTTCTCTATCGTTTAGTTACTTTTTCTCGATGAAAATCCCAAACTGCTGCAAAAGCCCGTATATGACATCTTGCACACCAGTATCAGCCTGCACTGTCCGCTAGTAGTACGCCAAACTGCTGTGTTTACACCCCATTTACTCTCTCTGTATTTGAAGCTAAGCTGACGTATCTAACACGCTGACACACTCTCTGTTGGCTCAGCCAAGGTCCGGTTCTTCTTCACATCATCATCGTGGTGAAACACCCATACACCCAGAAATTCCTTGAGTGCGGAGCATTTTACTTTCGAAAACCAGAACCATGTCTTACCCAGCCTTTGTTGACGGCAAGCCTCCTGTTGTGACATTGAAGGAGTACGATACTGCTCCTTGGGCAGGAACTACTTGTGTCGACAAGAGAGACGGCAGCTACGTCATTGTTGTGATGCAAAAGCCTGAACAAGTGGTGGCATCTGTGGATGAGAAGGACAACGGCGTGTTGGACTCCATCTTCAAGAGCGCCCACAAGGACTTTTCGGACCAGCTCGTGGAAAACAAGGGCAACGTGCCTAGAAAGGAGTAATTATATATTAAATGAACGTCTCATGCATTTCCTAAAAGAAGTAAGTGTTGCACCGACTGTCCTCGTGGACCACCATCATCCTTTTGAACTCGTTCAACTCTTCCCTGATTTGTTGGGCCAACTTCGGGGTCAACTGATTACATGTGGCCACGTCAGGGTGGCGGTCATACTCATCGCCATTGAACGTATCATAGAGAATGATCCGGGATGAGAACTGTACACCCTTTTTGGCAAACGCAGGCCGTGGCAGCGTTAAGGGCGACTTGCGGATGCGCGAGATGAGCGACGAGAACAGCCGTGGACTCGATGTGTTGCTTTGGTCAGACACGGACGGGATGCGGTCGTGGTGGAATGGAATACTCGCCAGGGGAGGAGGCTGGAATCCGGTATATTTGCGAGCCTGTGCTTGGGCTCTATTAGCAGACGATCCGGTGGCACTGAGTCCTGTTCTACCATCAGCGTGGTTGCTTTCGCGTTGTGCCATAGCGTAAGAGTTCTCGATATCGTCATAGCCATCGTAGTCTTCATCGAAGTCGTCTTCATCGTCGTCTTCGTCATCGGAAGTACCAAAACCTTCACCAACAGCAAGAGATTCGGACAGCTTGCTGTCGTTCAAGTGGAACAGCTGGTGTGATCCGGACTGAACAAACCTTTGGTTTTTTAACGTCGACCCACTAAAACCACGGAATGACATGGATATTGGGCGTGCGGCTGTGGACCCAACACGCGCTTCTGTCTCTGCAAAGGCCATTTTGTATGCTGCGTCCAAGATAGGAGATTTGCTGATGGATTCGGGCGTATCGTGAATCACCGATGCCTCCCGGGGTGGGGTTTGTGGTACTTCAGGATCCAGTCCTGATGAATCAACAATGATGATGGTTGGGTTTTCTTCTGCCGCCAAAGGCTCTTTCGGGGTCTCCACTTGAACAACTGAAACGGGTTCTTCCGATGCATGTGCCTGCTCAATTGGAGCTTCTTGTTGAATATGCTTTCCCCAAATCTCTTCGGGCTGTGGTGCCTCAATAGAATCAGCAGTATCAACGGCAAAGGATAGAGTCTCTTTCACTAATGACGATGGGCTTTGGATTGGCGACGACGTAAAGTCAAGATTATCAATGTCAATAAAATCAGAGAACTCAATCAAGTCAGTGAAATTCTCAAACTCGTATTCGTCGCTATTTGGTTGGCTCACCGGTTGTAGCGGAGGAGCCAATGTCAAAGTCTCAGTTTTTCCTGAAGGCAATGAATCTGCGCCTGTGACATTCTGCAAAGACGACGCTGCATCCAAAGACGCGTCAATCAGCGGTGCCATGATGCTAGAGATAGAGTGTGATTTTTTCAATATCGATCCCGACCTTTTCATTCCCGAAACGTTTTGCGAGGAAGAGTCAGCAATGATAATGTTCTCGTCTGAACCAGTGTAGTTGATAAAGGAGCTTCTCTTTCCGGAACGTACCGATTTCATGGAGCGAGACCGCTCGAGAGAAACAATGCTTTCCACTTCGTGGGCCAGGAGCGATCTGGGGAAAAGAACTTCTCCCGCCAACAGATGGGCATACCGTGGAGAGAGAGAACCTTTTTCGGGAGACAACAGAAGGTTTTCTGTTTCTGACTCCCGCTGAGGACTGTTTTGACGGGAGTTGTAAGAAAGTGCGAAAGGCGAACCAAACCCGTTTGGGTTTGGCGAAAAGCCAATCAGGAGTAAGTTTGGCGATGCTGATTCGAGAGGTTCGAGAGACACTTCCTCACCAAATTTACCTCCATCCATTCTTGTGGGTGGGTCGTTTCGGAGGTTTTCCTCGTCGATAGAAAGCTCCGACATGTCGGGAAATCCACTAGGATGGTAATCAGAATCATCCACCTCCCTGATGGTGTTGCTTTCTTCATGGAGGGCAGCAGTGGCTGGAGTTCCTCCCGATTCCACCGTGGCAAACGTCCGTGGGGTACTAATTACTGGTGTTGCTGGGGTCTCCTTGAACTTACCAGGATGGTGAGGGGCCGAAGAAGAGTCATTTGCCACATTCAGGGCATTTGCATGAGTAGGAGCCGGATTAGGCTTATCGATTTGCGTTGCATGGAAAGCTGGCGCTTTCTTTTTCATGCCAAAGAAGCTACGGCGGGAATCCTTGTGCTTGGACGCCTTGGGCTCATCTTCCTTCTCCTCAACCAAACGGCTGAAGTTGGGGGTCGAAAACGACTTGGACGTGATCTTCTTCGGTTGACTGGGTTCTTCCTCCACCGCCTTGAGCTTGTCGAGCGAATGGCTTTTGGACTTGATCTTAAACAATCCTCTCAAGCTAAACCGTTTGGAACCTGCCGATGGATCTTTGGCGAGTGCGGCAATGTCGCCCACAGTATTGCTTCTACGGTGGCCAGCAGCTGGGCTCTCGCTTGCGATTTCGCTCAATGACCTCTGGTGGGGTGAGCGGCCGATTTGGGACCGAGGTGATTTTTGTGATTGGGGTGTTTTGTGCACCGGGGTTTCCGAGGAGAAAAAATGGCCGCTCTGCATTTTGGGCGTGGCCACGGGGGATTGATTAGAATGGGAGAGTGCAGAAGGAACTGGCTGTGGTGGCGTGGGCCTCTCAGCTGGTTTTGCGGTCGGCTTTTCTTCCTGTTTGGAGGAATATGGCTCTTCGAGAGAGACATCGAGCATGGACTTATACTGTGGAATTGCAGGTGAGTCTGGCACTGGCGCGTGCTGGATGGTGGGAGCGTCCTTCACTGGCGAGGGATCTGCAGAGATATTGACGCCTGCACTGTCGGGCAACATAGAAAAGTGCTTAGGAGCGTCGCTGTTCTTGTCGTCCGAGTCGTTGCGGTCCTCGAAGAGCGTGCTCTCGTGCTCGGACACGTCCTCGCCCGTGCTGACCTTGGTTTCGCCGCTCTCCACCTCTTTTTCCGGAAACGAGTGGGAGACGGTCTTCAAGTGGGGCAGGTAGTCCTTGGTCAAAACCTTGATGGTGTGGAAAGTGGCAGGCTGGTCCAACGTCGGCGTGG
The DNA here is from genome assembly GCA_030674715.1 of Clavispora phyllophila. Classification (NCBI taxonomy): domain Eukaryota; kingdom Fungi; phylum Ascomycota; class Pichiomycetes; order Serinales; family Metschnikowiaceae; genus Clavispora; species Clavispora phyllophila. The sequence goes on from JAKUAN010000063.1 coordinate 9,531, forward strand.
GCTCGCCCGTGGAATAGCCGGACTCGCTGATGGTGCTGATGGACAGCGACTGGCGATGGTTCAGCGCCGCCTCCGCAAGCCGGGCGGAGTTAAGCGCCTGGGCGGTCAATGCGGACGCGCGTTGCGACGGCGCCAACGGCAACACCGCCGGAGCCGCCTTGGCAGCGTTGTCGGCCTCCTCCTCCTCGAGAATGGCCATGGCCGGAAGCAGGGCCGGTTTTCCGTTCAACACGGACTCCAACGCCTTCATCGACGGCGACGCCTTCATCAACAGGGTCCGAGACGCGGACCGTTCGACCACCGCCACGTCGGCCGCGCCCATGAGGCCCGTGCTGATCAGCTGCGACAGCATGGAGTTGGGGATATTCACGGTTTTGCGCAAGTTGAAGATGTGGTTCAGCAGCGACAGCTGGGAGATGGCGGCAGACGACGAGTAGAAGTCGTTGTTCCAGAGAGCATCTTCGAAGTTGTCTTCGCTGCCCAGCGACACGGGGGGAGCAGACATGCTGGAATGGGCCCTTATAGTGGTGGCAGAAACAGAAGAGGCGCAACGGGCGGGATTGGGCGGGGAAATGGCGCACAAAAGTTGTTCTCCGGAAAGGGAATGGAAAGCGCTTAAGAAGAAGCGTGGTAGAACCTAGCGCAAGCGTGGGCTGAGCGATAGGAAAGAAAGAAAAAAAAAGGTGTCTGGTTGAGATAGCCTAAAAGGGCAAATTGGTATTCGAAAAAAAGGTGTACAAATTTGGTGGGTGCAGGTATCGAGAGTCGAGAACAGCAGAGAGCAAAACCAGGAACGCTCAACCACAGAAAAGGGGAAGATAGTGGTGCTGAAAGAATTCAAGGACTACGGAAACGAGACTTTCTGTTTTTTTTTTTTTCCCTTTTCTTGGTGTCCTCCTCGCTATGGAGATGGTGCTACAGCGTGCCTGTGGGGTCTCATGTGGGCAATTAGCCCAAAACATACGCGTCGCGTCACGATAATTCGGACCATGTGGTGTACGGGTGTGCTCCCCGAGGACCGAGGCTGGGGCCCAGACCTGGAGCTGCGGAAAATAATCGCGCCTGGTGAGGTGTGTAGCCGCGTTGTGTGGTTTTCTCTCAGAATGTACCGTCAGAATGTGTGGCGGCGTGTACGTATATTTAAGTGCCACGCGCAATGTATTCCCGTCTTAATCTGCGTCTTTGTCTGCGCGCGTGCCTGTCTTCCCAGCGCATGCAACGGGTTTAGGTGGTGCCTGCATGCTCTTGCATGGCGGTTGCAGAAGTGAAGCCACGGCCATGCATTATCTGGGGCGTCAAAACGGTTTGATATTGCTTGACTCGTTGTTCGGTGCTGACGTTTGATGCGGCGTGTTTAAATGTCGAGTGCATACGGCCATAGACTACTTGGGGTACGATGCGCCCAAAACGCATACCCGATGACTATCTGCCTGAGTTTACATAAACGATGTGTCCAGTGAGAATGGTATGTTCGGAGCGGTTTTTGCGGTGGGAGTTTCATGGATTGGTTCTGTAGCGTGGCCCTGTAGCTTCCAGTTTGTATTCCAGAACACAACCAGTGACTCAATGTTGTAGACACCGAGGATGAAGGCATTGAAGGCAGAAATTATCGGGGAATCGAAAATGGCGGAGCTACGATTTGCAATTACCGGATATATTTGATATACACCGTTAGAGTCGCTAGGCGACTGTAGGCTCTGTGGGCTGTAGGCAGCAGCCAATTAGACTATTAGACGATGAAACGATTGCATGAATGGACAATGGGACGGCTAGGCGAGGCAATAGGACAATTTGGCTGTTAGACTGTTAGACTGTTATACTGTCATACTGTTATACTGTCATACTGTTATGTTATACTGTTAGACTGTTAGATTGTTAGACTTTTAAATTATCAGGTTATTAGACTATTGGACTGTTAGGCTGTTAGATTGTTAGACTATTAGAGCCTCTAGACTATTAGACTATAGACTGCTAGACTGCAAGCCTATTAGACTATTAGACTATTATACCATTGGACTAGTAAACTAGTAGACTATTAAACAATTAGACGGTTGAAATGTTAGATTGTTAGACCATTAGCCTGCTAGCCTAGACAAGTTAGACCACCGAGCTTGAGTCCCCCACCAGATCGGCATCTGCCAGAAGCTTTGCATTGCCTACACAATCACACAGTCGCCACCGCGCTTGCGCAAGCGAAGACGCTTCTTGGGCGCAGGCAAGGGGTGGGGCTTGACTACCGGAGCCTTCTCTTCCCGCACCAGCAGCGCCTCGGTGAAGCCGCTGCTGTAGGAGCCGCGACGGGCCGAATTAAGCATCAGCAGCAGGTCTACGGAAATCACACTCGCCAGGCGCAGCTGTTGCAAGAAAGGCGGGGCCGGGGCCGGGTGGGGCGGACCCAAGCGAAGCACGGGGTCCATGCCAAACTGAAGAAGGGTGTTGGCCAAGTACATGTAGAATTTGATCCACAACACCTGGAGTTCCTGGGTGAACTTGCTACCGAAGCGCTGCACGAACGCCTGGATCAACGCCTCGCCCATCATTTCAAACTGGAACGGCTCGATGCCCAATATGCGCAGATGACGTTTGGCCAACTGCTCCAAGTAGCCGTCCAACGACAGCAAGTTGTCAAGCGATGCCACCGCAAGCGACATCACGCCCGCCATGGACAGCGCCTGGTGCCGGATCAGCGGGAACGCCTCCTCCAACTCAGGGTCCATGGCCAAAAGGTTCAGGTAGAGCTGGGTGCAGAAAGTGGACAGCGCCTGCACCGCCAGTTGCGGCACCGCCGCTTTCTTCTTCATCTGCCCCGGCACGGGGAACGCCGCACCCAGCCCGCTGTGGTCCTGCTCCGTGTCTTCCTCCTGCTCGAGCAACATCCGGGTCCAGGTGTATTGCACGAGAGCAATCTCCAGGGGCGAGAAGTCAAGAGCGATGCGGTACACCGACTGGTCGGAAAATTCGGAGCACCACGAGTCGCGCGTGCCGATACGGGTGAGGTGGTAGTTTTCCTCGTGCACCGTTGTGTCTGAGGCGGCGGATTGCGCCAGGTACAACGGCACTCCGGGGGTGGAACGCACCGACGCCGAGGTGAGATCGCGGCGGAACGACGGGTCGCGAGGAACGCCGGATAGCCTGCTGGGCTGTCTGATTTGGCCTTGTGAGGAGATCATAGTCTGGTTTGGGGATATTCGCTGAGGATGCGGATGGAGCGCTTTGGACGGAGTGAAAAAGTTGTCAAATGATCTGATCTGGCTATGGAGGAGTGCGCGGGCTCGTAGCACACTACCGCCGCGCGCAGGTACCGAGATGAATCGGTCGAATGAGATCTCGCGGCGTTGGAAATGCGCAGGCCGTTGGAACGCCGGGGTTATCCGCGGTGCGACCAGACAGTGATATCAGTCCAAAGCCAGTAGCTGCTCCCGCGTGCGACTGCAATGCCGCAATATGCATCTGTCGGGAGTGGAGGGCACGAACGCAGGGCGCCATGCACGAGCTGTCGCTGGGCACATGACGACGGTGCTTGCATGGGCCCAAGGGCCCACCCACCATCTACGCACCCATTGTGTGCCGTCACCAACAATACCCAGCCAAAACGGCAATATGCTGTGTGCAGACGTGCGTTCGATCCTCAATCCTGTCCATCTGCGCAATCTGGCGTCGAGAGCACCAAGCACTGTGGTCTATTTCGGGCAGTTTGATGTGGGCCGGTGGAGACTGGGGCACCCAACGCCGCGTGTTAAAACAGCCTGCTTCGTACACCGGAAAAATCCCGCCCCTCCCCCTCGAACCCCAAGACCGACCCACTCGGTCAGTTCGGATCGCGAATGTCTATCAGCCCAGGTTAAGCATCCCTGGTACGCATGCTACGCAGCATCCAGATAACTCGCCCACATATGGATAGCACCTCTGCATGTGATTAGTTTGTGTGCCGGTCATGTACATGGTGCATGCGCATGAGCAACTCCTTACTAATTAAACTATCCCTGTCCATGTGGCAGTGTAAGTGTACATGATGTATTCTGCATCCCTAGGGACGGAAAACGAAATCCTACGTCGGCGAACGCCGAGTAGTGCGCAGAGTGGCGCATCCAGTTTGGACCCAGCTCGGCTTCTCCTACTGCAGATGTCCCCGTCATTACTCCAGATTCAAGACCCCCCACCTCCTTTTCGTGGCACCGACAGTGGATGCCTGTAGGTAGCACTAATTAGGGGTCCGCCGGATCTCTAGGGGCTCTTCTGTTGCATCGCTCTGGTTCCAATGTGCGTTGTGTTCGTACATGGGTACTGATGTAGGCAGACAACGCACCCCCCACAGCACCTTTGCCAGAAAAACATGTTTGCTATAGCCGCTGGTGGCACCGCACCATTACGAAATAAGATATTTGAAACTCTGTTTTGTTCCTCCGCTTGGCCCGCCGCGTCGCAGTTAAGCACACTCGCCTGTGTGCTGCGGGGGAAGGTTTTTTCTTTTTATCTCCCTCCAACGAGACTGCACCAACTGTGCATTTGTATTACCAACTAATGCATTATGTCCATTTCGGGTGGCTGGGGGCCACCCCCAACCTACGTCAGGCCCAGCATCGGAGTTTCGACGTAATAACACTGAAGTGCCCGCTCTAACGCAGCGCCGAGAAAACTCCAATCCAACACCCGCACGCCCTTGTCGAACCCGCGGGGACGCCGGATCTCGTACGCCATGATACGACGGGCAAATTCATTTTGCTCTTCTCCGTTGTCGTGGTCGGTTTTTTTGCTCAGCAAAGGGCGCTTTTGCCAAAACGCCAACAAGTTGGACCGGATGCGGCCGCGCTCGCGCCGGCGCTGCGCGGCATCCAAGTTCTGCACGCCGATTAGGGTTTCGACTATGCTCACCACCTCTACCGAAGTGATGTAGTAGCCTGCCGCAAGGCCGCAGTCCAGGGTAGTTTTGTGCAAGCAAGACACCTCAACTACGCTCACGCCTGCAGGTGCCGGCGCGGGATCTGGTTTCTCCACCGCCAGTCCCACGATGGTAAGGTGCACGCGAATGGTAGCGCCCGCCTGCGTGCGCTCAATGCGCACAATGCGCCGTCCATCCATTAACTCCATGTCGCCCCACCGCACATTGCACACGCCTTCAAGCTCATCTTTGTCGTACACAAGACGTGCAGGCGCGTAGCTGTATCCGGGGCACGGGGCAGAAGACGGAGGTTTTGTGACAGAGCCGCCCGAAATCGAGCCCCGGACCACGCGTGGCCGCGTCATGCCACTGGCCTGCGGCTGCTGCTTCCCTTTGTCAGAATGGTGCGCATATGCGTACATCCCGTGCGCTTCAGGGTACGCGCTATCGGACATACTGCGGCCCCCATGCGGTGGGTTATTGTATGAGGGGGCGGGGACGTCAATGGCTTGGCTCAACAGGACCGCATCAAGCGGCAGGTGGAGGTTGTCGGTCCCAAGGTGGCTGGTGTAATGCATTTCGGCGGCATAAGCTTCGGGTCCCGGACGGACGCCGTCCCCGAATCCGGGTCCGTGGCCATGATATTGCATCATCGCTCCCGAGTGTAGAGCACCATGCATTGGTGTCATGTCGTTATACTGAGGAGTGGGGGTCATGCCTAGTCGGGTATTCATCAGCCACAACGCCATGTAGTTGCCTAGCGCTGGCTGTTGTGACTCCTGGTGAACTGGGACAGCATATGATTCTCCTCCCTGGTAGTGGGTGTGTTCTGGAAGCTGGGAATGTGTTGGATCGGTTGGGTTGATGGGGCCAAACTCATGGAGCATTTCAGAGTAGAGCGGGTCTTGGAACATGTTGTACGCCTCCGCAGAGTGTGCTTGGGGAGCAAACGTCTCTCCCATAGGAACGCAACCCTTGTAAAACAAGTCGAGAAGGGATAATCCTACAACAAAACGGGGATACGAAGCTTATAAATTACGGTACGACCTGCCGCTAGCGAGTCGACCTAGCGATCCGTTAATCTTCGCATCTTTTTCTTTTTCTGTACATCGCTCGCACACACCAGCTGTCATGATGCATATGCAACCATGCACCCTTATTGAGAAGGTACTGCGCTGATTCCTATGTAAAGCACGCGGCACATCTTGGTTTTTCCGCGAAATACGAATAATAATTGCAGGTGAAGCCCGCTCAGGGCACACCTCCGCCTTGCAATATGAAGCAACGTACCCTAAGATTTGGAGCGTAGTCAAAGGGTTGTGTAGGCATTAATAAAAGGGGGCATTTGTAGTTAAAGGGAACCTCGTATACTTGCGCCTGGACTTTTATTTTTTAGATGTAAATGATATTATCTCTTTTTCTTGCTTTGCAAGCGCGGGTCCTCCCCACGTTCGAACTGCTCGCACAACGAATGTTATAATCAGATCTGGATATTATTTGCTGCGTGAAGGCGCGGGCGAAGGATAATATTCGTGGCAGTCTAGCTTGTGCGCACGAGCATTACGTATTCAAGGTGCAATTATTGGGTGCATGTTACATCGCATTGCGCGTCTTCATGTAGATCGTCGACGCCTCAGATGCGCTAAAGATGCTCAACTATTAAATTATTAGCGGATAAGTTGCTGTAAAGCGATTATATCTGCACAAATGGTGTATCTTTTTTTTGCTTCTTTTTTATTTTCTTTTTCTTGTAGCTTTCTTCCGCGACAAGTAAGAATACAGCTGCGCTGACAACTTTAAGTCAAATCGCATATTTAACACCATGTACCGCAAATTATGCAGACTCCCTATTCAGCCTACATATACTCTGCATGCGTTATTTAGTGTGTTATCTTGCCTCGAATGTGTTTGTTTTTATTTTTTAGTACCATTTTTAGTCCCGCTAAAAGTATATGGCATATGTTGGTTGACTGTCGGTCCCCATATTTGGCGTCTCGTTAGCTCCGCTCCGTAAAGTGTCATCCTGAGGGGTTCACTATCATGCAACGGAGATTTCCGCTTCAAGTGCCAAGTAACCATGGCATCACACACCGCATCCTCAAGTATCTACAGCATCCTCTGCAAAACAGGTTAGAGAGTTTTTCCGGTAAGTTTAGTCGATCAGGTTGAAAGTGCGAGAGTACGGCAATTACATATTGGATATGTGAAGGAGTTAAGATTGAACGCGTAAGACTCGCATACCCGCATTTTCCCGGCTGTATATTGCCGGGGAGAGGCACTGAGGCGCTTAGATCCCACCAGTATGTTCAGATTGCACCAGTATGTTCCCACGAGAGACAGCTGGTGCCACAAATTTTTGAAACAGGGCTGGTATTTTCTGGGCAAAAGGAGTATCTCTCGAAGGTATTTGGAGCGAGATCTACGTCCGGTATTTGGTAGCTGGAAGATCGTTTTGGTGGTTGTGAGCGGCAGAAAAGCGGAATGAAGTCGGCATAAGGCGGTTTAGACACATGCAGTATCACAATAATGCATGGAAATGTAGATCTAGTAACGACAGGGAAGGATCAAGCGACAGGCGCTTGAGATGTATGAGGTATCATGCCATTTTTTTTCTTGCAGGAAGAGAGGTGAGTTGTGGTTGCAGGGTGAGGGACAGCAATGGATGAGTAATTAGAGTGTTTACTGAGTTGATCTGCAGTTCTGGTTGCCATTTCCTGGCCATATCACGTTCGCGTTCATGCTGTACTTATAGTAGAATATGGATATCATCATCCTTTGGACTATCGCGACGCCAATGACGTCAATAAATCAATCTCACAAATGAAGCCAACGGGGTTTGGGGGACTTACTAGTCGTCTACCCCGAACCACAGGATTAGCCACTGATCACGCTCGATTCCAACCATGAGCACGAGCCACTATTCACGATGATTCCAGCCATCTAGTGTAGACAAGTTTGGTCGTTAAATGTGACCTTCGCGTATGCAACAAGGCCAGGCCAGTCCCAAGACCACCCCGCTGTTTCCTATCCACTCGCCACCCGGCACACTACTGCAGCCAACGATATCTACACGTCGTCCTAAGCGCATATATTCTACTTCTTTGACTTTCTGTACAACTTGCGGAACACGTACACGTCGCCAACCACCAACGCGGTGATCACTGCTGCGTGGATTGCAACCACGTACTTGTTATCAGTGCGAATGCGCGTCTTCTCCGAGTTCACGTAGCACAACGCAGATACCGCGCCCGCAACGAGCGCCAACTGGCCAAGCACTGCTGGGTTCTGCAACTCCTTGTACGCGGCCTGCGCGCATTTTTCTTCTGCGGGCGCACGGCTGCGCACATAATTTGCGGCAGCTGCATACTTGTCGCCAACGTACGCCACGCACTGGCTCCAGAGCGACTTTGCGTCGTCAGCAAACTTATCAGCATCCTTTTCAGTAATATCAGCAACCTCTCCGAGCGTCTTTTTGCTGGCGGCAACCGCGTCAGTGGCGGCATCTTCAACGTCAGCTCTGAGGTGGTCAAGTTCTTCTTGGCTCACAAGCTCCACTCCGCCCAGCGGCTGGGAGGTGGACTTGACGGAAGGAGGCAGAGGAAGTTTCTCGGCGCCGGTAGGACCGGAGGAGGCGGCGGCTTCGGCGTAAGTGGACATGGGAATATTTGGGTGTGGTGGGGCTAAAGTGGGAACAGGAGATATTTAACCCTTCCCCCAGATTGTTTGCTGTCCTGCAGAAAGCGAAGGCTGCGGCGGCACAATTGTTATCGGAGACTCCGGCAGTATGCACTCTCAAACACCCTAGCCGCCGCCAACTACGGACAATGGCACTGGCCGTTGTGCTTGTCATACGGGAGAACACCAGCTGTGGTTTCTTCTGGTTGCAGTTTCGGTTCCTGTTCGCTTAATTTCCCCGGACTTTGTGCGGCACTGCACACGGTCCGGCAGCATGAGGGTTGCGGTCACGTGAGAAACTGACCACTACCGCCGGAAGACGACAAACACGCGTGGCGACCGACCCGACGGAAGCTCTGCTGCCGTGGATAATCAGATAGGCACATCCATACCTCCGGTCTCTTTTCAGCCACTAGTGCTAGGCCATTTCTCATCCGGAGAATTCGGGGGGAGCAATATCCGCACAGGATCAAGGTCGAGGAGCAAGGAGGCACGGGTGTAGCGTAAAAGGGCGGTACGGGTTTGTTGTTGTTTTTTTGTCTTTTTTTTTTGCCGCATTCCCGTTAGGGCTCGAGCCCTGGAGGCGGTGAGGCGCTCGCACACCACCCGCGGTGAAAAAAAAAAATTCTTCCTCTTCCTCCTACTTCAGATTTATCGATCGAAAACCACCACCCCCGGCTTTCCACGTAACATTCCGATAATCATGTCTGCTGCTGCCCCAGAAGCCCCAAAGAGATCCTTCGGTAAGAGAGGAAAAGGTCCAAGAAGAGGAGGAAGAAGAGATGAGGAGAAGGGATGGACTCCAGTCACCAAGCTCGGTAGATTGGTGCAAGCCGGTAAGATCTCCACCATCGAGGAGATTTACTTGCACTCCTTGCCTGTTAAGGAGTACCAAATCATCGACCAATTGCTCCCAGAGTTGAAGGATGAGGTCATGAAGATCAGATCTGTGCAAAAGCAAACCAGAGCCGGTCAAAGAACCAGAATGAAGGCTGTTGTCATCATTGGTGACTCCAACGGTCACGTTGGTTTGGGTATCAAGACCGCCAAGGAAGTTGCTTCCGCTATCAAGGCTGCCATCATCATTGCCAAGTTGTCCATCATCCCAATCAGAAGAGGTTACTGGGGTTCCAACTTGGGTGCTCCTCACTCTTTGCCATGTAAGGTCACTGGTAAGTGTGGTTCCGTTTCCGTCAGATTGATCCCAGCCCCAAGAGGTAAGGGTATCGTCGCTTCTCCAGTTGTCAAGAAGTTGATGCAATTGGCTGGTGTTGAGGATGTTTACACCTCCTCTTCCGGTTCTACCAGAACCACCGAGAACACCTTGAAGGCTGCCTTCATTGCCATCGGTAACACTTACGGTTTCTTGACCCCTAACTTGTGGGACGTTCAACCTTTGGTTGCTTCCCCATTGGACACCTACGCTGAGGAGGCACAAGCCGGTAAGAGAAGATACTAAGCTTATAGCAATATAATTCTTACTTCCTTTTAGCAATATTGTAACAGGGTACGCAAGCTCTTCGTCTCTCTCTCCCTCTCTACATCACATCTCCTACAGCGGGTCGTCTGACAACCATGGTATGAAGTGGCCTTGGGCCTCTATTAGTATACCTCGTCCCATATGTTCGTTAATCATCGTTCGTAAGTTCGTAATCGTTAGACGGTTGTTTCCCGTTTGTTTTCATCTTTTTTTTTTATCTTTTTTTTTGATACACATTAAACAATATAATACATTTACTGTTGCACCACCAGCTCCATCATCTGGTCCTCTGGGACCGCGAAGGAGCGATCGCTGGTGTGATCACCACCGGAGAAAAGCGCTCTCTCGCGCCCATCAGGGTGTCTGTAGAAACAACTCTTGTTCTTGCAATCGTTGCCAAACCGACAATCCTCATCAATCGGATGGTTGAAGGTGCAGTCTAAACGGGTACAGTTGTAGCCACTGCGGCACGGCACTGTCGATGTGGGGTGTCTCTTGGGGCACAGCTGGTTGGTGCAGTTCATGCCGAACTTGCACTGTTCCAACGTGGTGGCCGTGCGCTTGCTGAACTTGGAGCCGGGCTTGCCAAACTTGGATGCACCCGGAATCTTGGCAAACTGCTGTGGAGGAGGAGGAGCCTGCACCGGGGCCTGGTAGTTGGGCGACGAGTGGGCATACTCACATCTTTCATTCTGGCAATTTTTGTTTTCACGGCACCACTTGGGGATGATGACCTTGGCGTCGCGGTTGGCCGGCGTGGGGTGGCCGAACGGACACAATTCCTTGGAACAGAGAATACCGTACTTGCACAACGTGACCTGCGGCACCATCAAGCGCTCCTTCTTGCGGTCCATGAACTGTTTCTTCGTCTTCTCCAACTCCTGCATCAAGTCGCCATCCTCCGATGGGTGGAGATAATCGCACGTTCCCGGTGGGTTCGGACAGTTGGGGTACGCGAAGCACTTCTTGGTGGGGTGCAGGTACTGGCACTCGCGGTTCTTGCAGTAAGGGAAGTCCTTGCACCGGCCCTTTGGTGCACGCGGCACGAACGGCGCCATGTTGACCGTCTGGGCGTTGGAGCTCAACGCCAACGCCTTTTCGAGATTGGCGGCGCTTTTCATGCCAAAGCTCTTCTTCTGGGTGCGGGAGTTGCTGTTGAAGTCCTTGCTGACGCCGCCCTTACCACGGGCGCCCTTGGGGCCCTGGGGAGGGGCGCGACGCACCTCGTTGCCCACCTTCTGGAAGTCCACGTGCACGTCCTTGGAGTCGAGCGAGTTCGCCGGGGCAAATGCCAGGGGAAACGCCAGAGCGGCTGGGGTCTGGTTGAAGGCCAGAGACGGCGTTTGGTTGAAGGCCAGAGACGGCGTTTGGTTGAAGGCCAGAGACGGCGTTTGGTTGAAAGCCAGGTTGAATGGTGGCTGAGCAAACGCCAGCGACGGGTTGAACTGTTCGGGCTGGCTGAACTGCTGTTGGTTGGACTGCTGTTCGGGCTGGCTGAACTGCTGTTGGCTGGACTGCTGTTCGGGCTGGAACGTTTGTTGCTCGGGCTGGAATGTCTGTTGCTCGGGCTGGAACACATTCTGCTGTTGTGGTTGCTGATGCTGCAGAGGCTGCGGCTGCTGTTGCTGGACGTCCGGCGCAGGAGTGTCGGCCCACGCCCCCGGCTGGGCGGCGCCCTCCATGCGAGCAATCTCGGCAAAAACACGCCCGACAAACGCCTCGTCGATGGGGATGTTCACCACCTCCTTGACCTCAGCGCAGATATCCGGCGCGGATCTGTTGTTGCCAATCAACACGTTGATGTACTCGGCCACGTCTTGGGCGTCGTCGGGGATGCCGTAAGTGTTGGTGAGTTCCACCACCAAAAGCGGCAAGAGCTGTTTGGCCACTGGTCCTTCGGGGTCGTACGGCATGGAAGAAGAGTGATTCGGAAAGTCTTCGGGTCACGCGTGGAAAGCAAGTCAAGAGCAGCACTGACAAGGGTTGTAGTGCCGAGGTGTAGTAGCGTAGTGCTAAGAAGTGGTGGTGTCAGTAATTGTCAGCAGGCGCGAAGAGAACGGCGCCTTGCGCGCCTTTTGGTGCGCGCACGCAAATCACCACGCAAATCACCACGCAAAAATCGCCCACCATCCTCACCCACCTTGACTCTAACCCCCCACCCCTCGTCATCCCCATGTCTGTGCAGATTTTCGGCGACCAGGCGAGCGAAGAAAGAGCGGAAAACGCGCGCATGTCCGCGTTTGTCGGCGCCATCGCCGTGGGCGACTTGGTCAAAACCACGTTAGGCCCCAAAGGCATGGACAAGTTGTTGCAGTCGGCGTCGGACCCCGACCGCCTGTTGGTGACCAACGACGGCGCCACCATTTTGAAGTCCATCCCGTTGGACAATCCTGCCGCCAAGGTCTTGGTCAACATCGCCAAGGTGCAAGACGACGAGGTTGGAGACGGAACCACCTCTGTGACTGTGCTCGGCGCGGAGCTTTTGCGCGAGGCGGAGAAGTTGGTGGAGAAGAAAATCCACCCGCAGACCATCATCGAGGGTTTCCGGATTGCGCGCCACACCGCCATTGGTGCGTTGGAGAAGGTGGCGGTGGACCATGCCGAGAACGCGGCCCTGTTCCGCGCCGACTTGCTCAACATCGCCAGAACCACGCTCTCGTCCAAGATCTTGTCGCAGGACAAGGACCACTTCGCTGAGTTGGCGGTGGCCGCGGTGTTGCGGTTGAAGGGCTCCACCAACCTCAACCACATCCAGATCATCAAGAAGGCCGGCGGCAAGATGGCCGACTCGTACTTGGACGAGGGCTTCATCTTGGAAAAGAAGTTCGGCATCAACCAGCCCAAGAAAATCACCGACGCGCGCATCTTGGTCGCCAACACCTCGTTGGACACCGACAAGGTCAAGATCTTTGGTGCCAAGTTCAAGGTCGACTCCACCGCCAAGTTGGCGGAGTTGGAGAAGGCCGAGCGGTTGAAGATGAAGGCCAAGGTCGACAAGATCAGCAAGTTCGGCATCAACGTGTTCATCAACAGACAGTTGATCTACGACTACCCGGAGCAGTTGTTCACCGACGCCAACATCAACTCCATCGAGCACGCGGACTTTGACGGCGTCGAGCGCTTGGCTCTTGTCACCGGCGCCGAGGTGGCCTCCACCTTCGACAACCCAGACAAGGTGCGTTTGGGCCACTGTGACTCCATCGAGGAGATCATCATCGGTGAGGACACTTTCCTCAAGTTTTCCGGCGTGGCCGCGGGCGAGGCGTGCACGATAGTGTTGCGCGGTGCCACCGAACAAGGCTTGGATGAAGCCGAGAGATCGTTGCACGATGCGTTGTCGGTGTTGTCTCAAACCACCAGGGAAACCAGAACCGTGTTGGGCGGAGGCTGTTCCGAGATGATCATGTCCAAGGCTGTTGACCAGGCCGCGGCCAACGAGACGGGCAAGAAGTCGCTAGCAGTGGAGGCGTATGCCAGAGCGTTGCGTGCGTTGCCCACGATCTTGGCTGACAATGCTGGTTTCGACTCCAGTGACTTGGTCACCAAGTTGCGCTCCGCCGTGTACAACGGCATCACCACCTCCGGTTTGGACTTGACCGAGGGCAAGGTGGCGGACATGAGAGAAATGGGCATTGTCGAGTCGTTCAAGTCCAAGCGCGCGGTTGTTTCCTCGGCATCCGAAGCGGCTGAGGTGTTGTTGCGTGTGGACAACATTCTCCGTGCCAAGCCCAGAACCGCCGACAGAAACCACTAATGCATTATACGCCTATATAGGAGATACACGATACCGCAGAAGCCAAACCACAGATTGTTTAGAGGATAGTGATACAAGATGTACACCGGATAGGGATACCACATAGCGATACCAAGTAGTATCATTTTTTTTTGTACAGTGTAGTGAAGCACATTTGGTATGGAGCCACGGAAAGCTTCCATGGCATCAATGTGCAATCCATAACCAGACCAACCATACTTGATGGTAATCCTACTCGCAGATGTGGTCTTCGCAGACATTTATGTGAAACTAACGCTATATAATTGCTCTCCGTAGCGGGATCATGGTCTCAATCTCTTAGGGTCTCTTGGGAAGAGCGACGCACGACGAATGTTCTTCAAGTCCAAGAAGAACATCAACACTCTCTCCAAACCAATACCACCACCGGCGTGAGGAGCACAACCGTACGAGAACGCGTCAATGTAGTCGCTGACACCTTCTTGGGTAGGCTCGACGCCATGAACCTTCATTCTCTCTCTCAACAACTCAGGGTCGTGGATACGCTGGGCACCGGACAAGATCTCCTCACCTCTCATAAAGAAATCGTAAGAGTTGGAGTATCTTGGGTCCTCAGGACATGGCATGGTGTAGAATGGTCTAACAGCCAATGGGAACTTGTCCAAAATGTAGAAGTCGGTGTCGTACTTTTCTCTAACCAACTTGCCTAGAAGCTTTTCATTTTCGGTAGAAAGATCCTCAAAGTCGTCAACTTCCTTGCCGGCCTCTCTCAACATGGCAATACCCTCCTTGAAGTGCAATCTGACCATCTTGCCGTCAGCTGGCAACTTGAAGTCTTCCACTGGGTACTGCTTTCTCACAGTGGCAATCTCCTTGCCGTATCTGGACTTCAACTCGGTGAAGATAAAGACAAACAAGTCTTGCAACACCTCCATCACCTCGTCGTAGTGCTCCTCGAACGCCATTTCCAAGTCCAAACCAACGAACTCGGTCAAGTGACGGTGAGTGTTGGAGTTCTCGGCTCTGAACACGGGGGCAACCTCAAACACCTTCTCAAAGTCGGCAGCAATCAACTGTTGCTTGTACATTTGAGGAGATTGGGCCAAGAACGCGGATCTCTTGAAGTACGACACCTCAAACACGTTGGAACCACCCTCGGAGGCAGAACCAAGAATCTTGGGTGTGTGGATTTCAGTGAAGCCCTTGTTGGACAAGAACTCTCTGAACAAAGCACCGATACCGTGCTGGATCTTGAAAATAGCTTGGTTGGTTGGGGTTCTCAAGTCAATGACACGAGCGTCCAATCTGGTGTCCAAGTTGACGACAGGCAAGCCAGCAGCCTCAGCATCGGCGTCGGATCTGATGGCATCTTCGATCAACATTGGCAATTGCTCAGGGGTCTCTTGCACGGTGTAGATCTTGGAGATGGAGATCTCAACGTCTTGCACGGTAGCGGACTTGATTGGTTCCTCCACCTTCTTCACGGTACCGGTGACAACCACGATAGACTCCAAGTTGATGGAACCGGCCCACTTGACCATTTGCTTGGAAACAGACTCACCGTTGGCCTTAATGAGACCTTGGATCAAGCTGTCTTGTTGTCTAAAAGTCAAGAACGCCATGGTGGCACCCTGTTGTCTCGAGTTGTGAGCTCTAGCTCTAAACACAACCTCCTCGCCGTCATTGGCGGCAGACAAGTTCTTGAACTCGACTCTCTTGATTCCGGATTTGGACGCGGAAACAATCAATGGCAACTTGCCGTAGTTTTCCTTGGCAGGATCGTTGGCAGCTTGAGCTTCCTTCTCGGCCCTCTCCTTGGCCAACTGAGCTTCTCTTTCAGCCTTTTTGCGGGCCTTTTCCTTCTCCTTCTCCAACTTCTTCAATGCCTTCTTAGACAATGGCTGGCCGTCTTCACCCAAGATGACTTCGGCGGCAGCTTCTGGAGCAGCGGATTGCTCGAGCGAGAGATCTTCCAATTTCTTGGCTTCTTCAGCGGACATTTCGATATTAGTGTGGCTTTAAGCTGTTCTCACTTTAGAATGAGAAAAATTTGGCGAGTCGTTTTTTACATAGCGTTTGTGCCGGATGGGTGAATCACCCCAGCTGTATCTAATACAAAGTCAAGTACCGCCACTCTTGTTCTTTTCGGTCCAAAAAAGGTTCTGGAAACTTTCTTTGTTTTTACAGTTTTGCTTCACATTGCTGTGTTTCTTTTTCTTTCCTGGTGCTGTGCTGTGTTGGCAATAGGTGACATTTGCGCCAAAGACCTAAATGAGCTCTTAACCTGCTCATCTAAAAGATTTTTGGGTGTCATTGTTGTCATACTTTTTCTTTTTCCTTGATGTAAGCCTTATTTTTTCTTCTTTGTTCAGGTGGCGCCTAATGTTACCTTTCGGGAAGTTGAGTCACACCTATACGATTTACAGATTATTTGATCCTCACCATTTGTAACACAAATAGACAAACCAGTAAAAAAATATAAACAATCCAGTGACACGGGATTAAATCAGATGAGCTTCTTTTAAAGGACTAATACATAAAAACATGAGCGATATTCTTGACTTCAGGCCCGACTTGAAAACGATTTACTTGTTTGGGCCCGTGAGCAACTTCCTTGTATATGAATCAAAAAGAAATTATAATACTCATGACCCGCAATTCAAAAAAAACCTGATCTTCTCAAAATCGGCTCAATCTCAGTATGTAATTCATCCAGATTGATAGCCTACGATACTGTCCTGAAAAAACAATTACAAGATGAATTATTCAATGTAGCGGATTATCCTTTACAATAAATCCGATATGGTGTAATGGCTAGCACAGTTCGCTCTCACCGAGCAGATCGGGGTTCGATTCCCCGTATCGGAGTTCTTTTTTTGTCTATTCTTTCTTGCTAGATTTTTAGCTATTCACAAATCAAGACATAACGACGAGTCACAATCGACTCAAAAATGTATTTCATGTGTCCGACTGAGGATCTTGTCCCCATTAATTCCCTGTGCGGCTTTGCTACTTCAAGCTGTTGGTTATTTCGACTAGATGCTACCGGAACAGTCCAAAATCGTTGATTTTTATGTACATATTGTCATAGATAAGTCTATATAAGCCTTCTTCAAAATAGGCAACTCCAGGGTCTTGACTACACGTGGAAATCGAACGCAGTGACGCTGGTATATCGCACTACATTATTATGTGCTTCACCGGGAGTCCCGCATCACCACATTTGCTTGCTGCACTTCCTTTCACTTCATTTATTTGATTCCGGAGCTATCTATGGTTGCGTTTGATGCGGCTTCTCTTCCGGCAATGACAGAACATGCGAAACATGATTTCTCCATAGTGAGTTCTCATTTTCATAGATGCGATATCTTTGTGGACCGTTTGCTCGGATAGAGCCAGAGGAAATAGTGGCCGAGCTAGTTCAAATAAAATCAATGTAGAGTATGTTCTATTAAGGATCCCGAACTCAAAATAACTTTGGGGGGAAGGTTCAGGCAAATACTTCGGAACACAAGTGGCTACGGATCCAGGTTCACCCAAAGTACCCGAGATGTCCCTGAAACTATTGCACCAGGGAGCATCAATATAAATCGCTTTAAGATGGACACCGAAATAAACAATAAGGAAGTACACCAAAAGAAAAATACGTGGTATTTCATCTTTGCGAGCCGTGTCTGATTATTTCTTTCGTTTCAACTATCAACAATTATCCGATATGGTGTAATGGCTAGCACAGTTCGCTCTCACCGAGCAGATCGGGGTTCGATTCCCCGTATCGGAGTTTCTTTTTCGTTTTTTGTTTTTTTCCAGCTGTGCTGGCCTCCAAACTAGCCTTTAGATACTTCCCCTGAGCAGAATCGGTCATCCAGATTTTGAACCATTGCACTCAGGAAATGCATAAAGTTACACATATTAGTGATGTAGCATATTTTTATCACCAGAAGTAAAGGTCCCTTGGCCCAGTTGGTTAAGGCGTGGTGCTAATAACGCCAAGATCAGCAGTTCGATCCTGCTAGGGACCACTTCCTTCAGGGCGTGTGGCGTAGTTGGTAGCGCGTTCGCTTAGCATGCGAAAGGTCTCGGGTTCGACTCCTGACTCGTCCATTTTTTATTATTTTGAACTGATTTTCTGTTATGTTTTGTTTATTACAAGGTCTTGAAATTAAAACAATTTGTTGATACCATAAGCAAACCTGTGAGGTGAAGTGGTGTGAATTGAGACAGATTTTTTTACGCATCAAAAGTTTGTATTACTTACTTTTCCTGTTTGCGAGCATGGGTGCAAACGGGGCAACCATGTCAAAGAAAAAAGCCACAAATAAGAAGAATAAGTATACATTCCCTCTCAGAGTTCTCTCACTACCATTGAGAGTATTAGATCATTGTTGTAATCCAATTGATGCTATCAAAAGCAATACATATGTATATCCCGGATTAGTACGTATAGTTCTACTCTGAACCCGCCTCTTATCATACAACAGGGCTAACTGAATTCTAGGGACTTCAGTATTTCATAAGACACCCCCAATTATGGCCTGTCTACTGTACTGCACTATTTCCCTTGGCCATAATCCTGACCACGATTACGGTGCTTGTATTTATTACCGTCTATCCCATTAGTGCCGCATTGGCAGTGATTCTTATAGGGCCCATAGGATGTGTGTCTGCAATCTTTTCAGTCTTGCAATTGGCCCGAACCTTAACTACTCTTGTGGCAATGATTACTTATCTTCCGTATGTGCAAGGAGCAGTTTTTGATGCCGTCATCAGCAAAGAAGGGAAGGATGATCTTGTGACGGACTGGAAGTTTAACCGAAGAAACGAATTGCAAAAAGCATCCTTCATAAAAACGCAAATCGTCACCTTCGCTAAGTTCATTCGGTTTAGAGGCATTCCATTTATTTTCAGAGAAATTGCCTACTGTATCTTGGGATTCATTCCAATTGCAGGATTCCCAATAGTTCTATACTTCAAAGCCTCCAGAAAAGGTCATCGAACACATCGGAGATATTATGAGCTAATGGAGTGGGATCGACATCAAGTCGCTGAGTTTTACAAGCTTCATAAGGGAGACTACACAATGTTCGGAGTTGTTGCGTTAATTTTTGAAATGGTTCCAGGTTTTAACGTTTTCTTCATGTTCACAAACAACATCGGCTTAGCGTTGTGGACAGTGAAGAAGCACGAAGTTTTCGCCTCACAAATGAAGTGAATGTATTTAGGGCCAGAATGAAAGGGATCAATAGCCTTTTTTTGTATTTATATCGCCTCTTAGGCGTCATATAAATACACGTTATCCACACATCCAAAGCCGGCTGCAACACCACCTTCATCGCTAGAGCTGAATTTGGATCTCAACAAATGGCCGGCGTTATCGTTGGCCAAAATCAAGCCCGTGTCCTCATTAAACACAACAGTTCCAAAAATACCCAATTCGGATAAAATGTCTTCATGGAAAACCTCGTTGTTTCTAATGATCTTATTCTTATGGGTGGGAGGATGAATTAGTTCCATAAGCACATAGGCCCCCCATTCAGATTCATCCAACGTCTTCAAGTGAAGAGGAATGTTTTCTTTGTATACGTTGTTACCTCCACCTTCTCTTTGAGGCTTCAACACAAAGTTCTGAGGTTGCTCGAAGGCGAGTTTCTTGGCCAACTGGCCATCCGGAGAATTGTCCAATGGATAGATCTTCACAAAAGTAGAAAGAAGCTTGTCCATCTCTTGAGAAGAGGCATCAGGAATAAACTTCTCCACAATTTTCCGGCTAGTCAATTCTTGCTGAACCTTTTTGGCACCCGAAAGTTGAGTCAACAACGAAGGGCACTTGATAGCTAATGAATTCTCAAGGAATAATCTAGCGGCCCACGTGGTCTCTGGATCGGACTCGTAGTCAGAAGGAGCATATCCGGATCTATAATAAACAACGGAAATCTCGTCCATTGTCTTTTTAATGTAAAGCTTACCTGCGTTGATAGTTAAGTGAGACTCAACTTGTTCAAGTGATAAACGATAAGATTTGATTCCAAAGTTGTTCAACAAAGCAAACTCAATGTGTCTCTGATCGAAGCAGTTTCTCTCACCGTTTTGAACAACAAATAAAACCACTGTAGAGGTGTTTTCTTTCTCTCCATTATAGTAGTAATTACCCTGAGCCAACCCGTTGGCTATTTGATCGATAGAGTCCGAAATCGGAAGCTCGTGATCCGCGTAATACTTATTAGAGTAGTCTTCATCGTATGAGCCACTCTTATTCAAGTAGTTGTGCAATTGGCCCACTTTAACGGACAAACCAGCAAACGAGACACTGACGGTGTTAAATTCAATTTGCTTTATGGTATGATCCCCTTGGTTGAACATATAGTCGGATCTGAAGACACCCAAACTCAAAGGCTGAACAACTTTGCCCTTACCAAACTCAACAGCCTTGACATAGGTTTCGTATAACTTTCCGGTGAATTCCTTATCAAAGTCAGAAAGACCCTCAATCAAGTCAATGAGCCATTCCTTCTGGTGGGTGATAACATTTACATATAATTTATTAAAAATCTGCTGGACGTCCACTGCTCTTTCAAACAAATCTTTAGGAAATGGGGTAGGATAGAGCGTAACCGGAGCATTGTTAGCAGAGTACGACTCGAAGTTGGGTGGGTACATGACTAACCCATTAGCCAAAGCCCATTGAAGCAACCTTTCGACCAATTCAGCGTGATTGGATTCGCTGAGTGACGGGAAGTTTTTGTAAGCCATAAGGGTCAAGTTGTGATGAAATCAAAGTAATGTGGAGTTAGCTCGATATCGATATCAAACTGTATATAGACAATCACATTATTAAGCAGGCGGACGGCGGCCTGATTTCGGCTCTTTCATTCAGCTTCTCTTATTGAGAAGGAGAAATCAGTAAGAGCCAAATTATCAAGTATAAATATGCAGATTCCATAAGGCGAGTTCTTACCATGTCAATACATCGATAATATGGGCTTCAGCTGAAGGCCGAATGTCTCCTTCACAGTATGATCAGCTGCACGTGATCCCACGAACACACCCCATATCCAGATATATTGGATGAGGCCCCGTCGCATCATACCTGTATACATCTATTTTGCTATTACCCACGAGCAAGATACAGTGGGGTATTCCAAGCAATGTAGAATCGGATGCGTACCTTTATATGCTAGTAAGTGGCATTGTATGTGGCCAAATCGGCTACTTTACCCAGTATGTGCCGCAGTGAAGGTGATTTTGTGGAAAACAACAGAAGCACGTGACGCCAGTGACTGCTTTAGCCCAGTGGTGCGCGCCAGAATGTGACACAAAAATGGCTTCCGCGAAAAATGTCTTGAAAATTCACCGCTGAACAAATCTCTTCCAGTAACTACACACAAATAGTATGTTGATCGGTCGCCGTTTCGTTTGAGCAGTTTTCATGTGAATGAGAACAACTTCACTTCAAAAAGTGCCCATCCCCAAATCATCGAGTTTCCTTCCACTTTCGTCCAATGTCGGATGCCGTCCTATGGCCATATTCCCATGATTGCACTACGGTCATTTCCCTTCAGTATCCATCGTCATAGCCCGGAATTACTATCCAGTAATGAGGTGCTCTCTTCTCCCATTTATGTGGACCGACTTCCAAATTCTTTTTACATGAACCTGCAAACCCTGCAAACGCATATACTAACTTCTCAGTGAAATACTTAGCTGCTTACTTATTGTTGGTCAACGCCGGTAACACCGCCCCATCTGCCGCCGACATCAAGGCTGTCTTGGAGTCCGTCTCTATCGAGGTCGAGGACGACAAGGTCGAGAAGTTGTTGGCTGAGGTCGAAGGCAAGAACGTCGAGGAGTTGATTGCCGAGGGTAACGAGAAGTTGTCTTCCGTCCCAAGCGGTGCCCCAGCTGCTGCTGGTGCTGGTGCTGCTTCTGGTTCCGCCGAGGCTGCTGCTGAGGAGGAGGTCGAAGAAGAGAAGGAGGAATCTGACGACGACATGGGTTTCGGTTTGTTCGACTAAGCATCTTAACTAGAACTCTGTATCATATTCAATGAATACCACTCGGTGCTACTTGTAGATTAGGGATTATATATACCTGTCAAAACTCGTCTGCCTTGCGCATGGCGTTCGGGTTGCCAAACACGGCGTGGCGGGCTTCCAACAAAAGAGTGTCGAGCGGCGACTCCACATCGCGGATTTTATTTTTGTCCTTGCGGCTCTCGCTCTCTTTGCTCAACCAGAGCAAGAAATCCTTCGAAGGCGTCACATCGTGCCGCCGGTGTAACTCTACCAATGAGCCGAACAACTCTTGTAATTGCTTTTCGCTCTTGCTCTTGGCCACCATTTCCTGGAGCATATCTGACACCCGCGCTTCGGGGACAATCTCGTCCTCGTCTCTCTTATTGATTGGCAATAGGTTCAAATCTTCGAAGATCAACGCAATTCTTTCACGCGATGATGCTCCCATACTAGGGAAAATTCTGACAAGTCTCTCAAATCCTTCCGACTTGGTGTGGTCATCGGCATTGAACATCTGGTAAGCATAGGCAGTGTTGGAAGTGAGCGCATGCACCACACCCAAAATTCTCTTCTGCACCACTTCGGGGGTATCGGGGTATTCCAAAACCTCGAAAAGCCAGTTCACAAACTGGTCGTCTTGTTTCTCCAACACGTTTTCGATAGCGGTGGGGTTGTTCCGCAAAGAAGAGCCCATGATCCGGAAACACTTCTCTGATATAGCAGGCTCGCCCGATGCAAGCTTGGCAGTTTTCAACAAAGAAGAAAAAACCTCTGGCTTCACGGTCAACCGCTCCCCGAAATCAAGATCGTGGCTCAACTCGGTCAATGTGTCCAATGCCTTTTCCATGCGAGAAATGTCTCCGCCGGGGCCGAAATGCAACACCTCCTCTACCGAAGAGGTAAAGTCCGAGAGATCAGACTCGCTCACAGTAGACTTTTGGAACTGTGCCTGGTCTTGCTTGTATTTGTGAATAGTGTCCTGTATTTTCTGTTCCATACCGCTGGAAGTGTCTTCTATCTGTTCATCGGTGTCCACAATCACAGGTAAATTGGAGTCATCGTCTTCTTCTTGTAAAATCCGAGCTTCACGATTTCCGGTTTCCATATTGATCCGAACGTGCAACCCCGGAGGAATTTCCTGATTCTCTCGGATTGCTTGCCACTCATCTGTGGGAACGAACACTTTTGGGTAACAGTTTGCGGGGTTTCTGTCCGGGCAAATAACTTCTAGAGTTGGGTCTATAAGCTGTGCAGCTGCCAAAGATAATAGGATTAGGGTCAAAACTGAGCGTCTCATGGGTATTGAAAAGGTAGAGATGGTGTGGTTATGAAGAAGTCGCCACGATAAAGAAGTTACTGGAATGTACAGGTGACGCTTCTGTGTGCATTCCTGGGGCAGTAGACAACTGGCAATACAGGTGCATTCTGAGGGAAATTGTAATGAAATGTAAGGAGGAAAATCATTTCGGAGTTATTCCATACGTTTGAAAATGGCTGGGGTTACATATGATCTTGAAAGATCCCCATATCTAATGACCTTTCGACAAATGAGGTGCGCATGCGATATTGCCTAGAACAGGAAACCAAGTGGCTACAAGAGAGTCAACCAGAGACCACAGAAAAGAAGAAGCTGAATAATAAAAAAAGGAGGGAATATCAGTACAGCGCTTCATTGGCGCAGTAGGCCGCATAAATGAGAATAATATCTTATATATTATGGATTATATAAGCCCTAGCCATAAGAGACTTGTAGGATGACGATCCCCACGGCTATACGCCAATAACAGGTTCACCATTTCTCCTCTGGATTAGCCTTGTACTCAAGATAGGCCTTGTAGTTGAAAATGCTCACTTCAGTTTCATTTTCGACCCCCAAGTCCCACAAAGACTTTTCTTTGCACACCTTGTTCTCATCGTCTTCACAAACCAAAATATCACGCTCATCGTCGTTGAAGTTGATGACCAAATTCATGGATTTTGAACCGTGAGCATGGGTGTAGACCTTTATAGTATCATACAGCACGTTTCTGTAAGGTCTCAAGCCTCCAGTAGTGTTGATGATCTCGCGTACTGTGTCGAGAAGCTTCGATGGTGTAGTTTCCTTCAAGTTGATGGACGGGATGATGTAGTTCTTGACATTTCTGTATGGGAAAGACTTCACAATACGGACAGTTATAAGGGCATCGGTGGCAGGCCTGACATTGGATGTCAACGGCTCTTCAAGATCGAATTCAGACATTGGACTGAGTTTTAGGCCTCTTCGGATGCACCACTAAATATGTGCGATGATGTACAGGTTATTTTGCACCCTAGTGGACCAATAGCTTACCACAACTTACGATGGACCA
The DNA here is from genome assembly GCA_030674715.1 of Clavispora phyllophila. Lineage (NCBI taxonomy): Eukaryota > Fungi > Ascomycota > Pichiomycetes > Serinales > Metschnikowiaceae > Clavispora > Clavispora phyllophila. The sequence goes on from JAKUAN010000063.1 coordinate 33,658, forward strand.
ATAATTAATTACGGACCAAAATACGGACCACTATACGATTTCATATTTTTTTTTTTTTCGATCAAAGTCCCGAATCGAGGAAATTGTGCACCTCCACAATTGGAGCTCCTACTTGTTGTACGCTGCTTCTTGTCTTCCTGTTATTGATGAATATACCCGTACTCGCTGTTCCGATAGCGCACTAGACCCTGAAGCCATTGTCCATTTTTGTGACAAAGCTGTCCAAGTCGTAAAGAATGTTATAATTTCCCGAAAGCTTCTGCTCCAAATTTCTTTGCGCAACCTCAAACACCGCGCTCTGATCGTCGCTATCGTCCGAAGCATAGAGCATCAGGGTATCGCTTTCGCTGCGAACCAATAATCTGCGCGTGGGAATGATGCGGAAAAGCAGAGCCATGTCCAAGCGCGCAGTTCCCGCGGTCCCCAATGCCCTCTTGAGGAAGTCGCGGAGATCCGACGAGGTCAAGTTCTTTGTGTTCTTCTCTGCCAGCACCAAGTCGGTGAAATGGTGAAAGCCTGATTGCTCTGGCGTCGTGGGGGTATCCGGGATATCCAACGACTCCAGCGATTGGATGATGGCACGCAAGTCAGCCGTTGTGTGGTGCTGCAGAAGGGACGTGACAAACGAATCTAGTTCGTCTTTGAAAGCCATCAACATATCGATGCCATCTACAAACGGTTTGAGCGAGGCAGAAGCGCCCGGCGCCGCCACACCCACCTTGTCGTGCAAATAGTCAACCAACCTGGGGAGCGAGTGCAACTTCGACCTGCGAAGTTCCTCCACGTAGCCACCAAGGGCCGAACCGATTTGCCGGTCCAACTGGTCAAGGAGTGCAAGACGGTCGCAGATAGACGCCAACGAGAGCTGCTTGCTGGGGGTGTATCCGCCCGCCACTCCGGCCAGCTTGAGCTCGACCTGGACGGACTTTAGGAGCACTTCGAGTTCCGGCAAGTCGTGGTAGAACAAGGCGGGTTTTGCGTGGCGGCGGAACTGGTGGTACTCGGCCATGTTGGCACGGAGGGCCAGCACCGCAGCCGAAATGCACTCGAGGTTTCCCCGCGCGGCAAGCTGGGCCACGGGGTCCGCAGTGGCGGCGGAGGTGGCACCCGACGGGTCTGCGCAGTACCGATCGAGTTCTCCGGCGAGATCGACCGCGCTGTGGGCGTCTGCCACGCGCTGGTCCAAGCGCGCAAGCGCGGTCTTGGCGTGGTTGATGTGGTTGACGAGGCGCAACGCCATGGTCTCGTACTTGTTGCGCACCTTGACGGCGCGGAGCACGGCGGCCAAAAACAGAGCCGCCGCATCGCGCGGAGACGAGCAGGTAGGGGCCAAGGCGTCCTGGTCCGGCGCCGGCGCGTCTGCGGCCAGCGGCGCGTCGTCCAGCGCCTCAAAGAGAAAGTACCACTGGAGCACATAGAAGAGCACGCACTTCTCGTCGGGCACGAGCACGTTGAAGTCCTCGACGGTGGCGAGCGCGGGGATGGCAAGGTCGGTCTCGGCAAGGCGGCACAAGTGGCGCATATTGGCGAGGATCTTGCCCTGGCGGAAGAGGTCGTAGTCGACGGTGCCCGGGACATACGAGTCCAAGATGCACGCGAACACGAGGTCGGGCCGGCGCAGGCGCTGGAAGGACCAGTCGGCGTTGAAGTTGGCGATCTCGGGCAACGCGCGGCGGCGGCCGACGTGGTTGAGCCACGCGAGGAGAATGGACTTGATTTCGGCCATGGACTTGGCGTCGTTGCACGACAGCATCAGGCGGGCGGTGGCGAACACAAAGAGGGTCCAGATCAAGCCCAAGATGAGCTTGGTGTCGCCGTCGACCACGTTTTCGGCGCTGAACGTCGCGGTGTTGATCTTCAACTCGAGGCGGCAGAACTGGAGAAAGTCGGCCACGTTCTCTAGTCGGTGGAGGCGGAACGTGGGCCGCGGATGCACCGGCGTGAGCACGTACGGCGACGCGCCGCATTCGGCGTTGATGCGGTTGATGAGTTCCACGAGAACAAGCCCGTCGGCCACTTGGGGGACCAAGTCGGTGATGGTGGAGCTGACTTTGGAGCTGACCCACCGCGCCATAGTCCGGCTCTGGGCCGCAACCCAGTCGTGGGACATAGAGGAGTGAAGTGGGAGGTAGGGAGGTAGGGAGGTAGGGATGGAGGTAGGAAGTGAAGTGGGAGGGAGGTAGGTAGGTAGGGTGCAAGCGAGAAGAACAGGTGGAGTGAGCCCGATTGGGTGATGGCAGATGGATAGGCCCGAAACGGTGTGGGGCGGTAACTGCATACGCCCCATTAAATGGAGCGCGTCGCGCCCAATTAGCCTGCGGTGCGTCGGGCGGAGCGGAACGGTTTGCAGAGCAAACTGGCGCTGGGGAAACACCAGCACGCGCCGCGCTGGTGAAGAGCACAAATGCGGTGGAGACGGGCCAGTGTCGCGGCCGAGCAAAAGCCTTGCGCTTGCTCCACAGCCAGCTCGGCGTGGGCGCGATCAAACAGGGCTGTTACAATGGCCTATTGTGCCGCATGCCGTCGCCGTCTATAGTAGACGGGTCGCGGTGTGAGTACGCAGGACCCGCGGGCTGTGGCACAGCGAGGGAGGGAAGTGAGTGGGAAGTGGGAAGTGAGTAGTTGGTGGGAAGTGGATGGGCAGTGGGCGGGTGATACCGGTCACTAGTGTGTGGCACTCCAGTTTCTGGTGCGGTTGGTTCGTCTCGTATCTCTGCACCAGCTAATTCGGCACCTGCATTACTGTACTGCCCATCTCTACGCCTCACCAGGCATTACTTGGTAGTTACCATCACCACTGCAAGACAGATCACTGACATCACAGATGTCGCAGATGTCGATATCACAGATATCACCGACATCGCAGATATCACCGACATCACAGATATCACAGATATCACAGATATCACAGATATCACAGATATCACAGATATCACAGATATCACAGATATCACCGACATCGCAGATATCACAAATGTTCTTTCCCCACCACACTGGGTTCCCTCAAGTGTCGCCTCCACTAGATATCCAATTGCTTCGTAGTCCCCCTGTATGTCCCTCTGATTCCCCTTCGCTCTGCCTACGCCGACTACCTCCTCTAGTGAGAACCGTGAATTACTGTAAAACCAACGCCAGCCCATGCCTACAACGAGAAAAACGGATGCTCGAGCGTCTCCTTGGCAGTGGGCCGCGCCTGGTGATCGTACTTCAAAAGCTTGTCGATCAAGTCCACCACCTCGTCCAGCACTAAGTGCTGGTTGTCCTTGTTCACAAACGCCGACCACGGCTTGCGTGGATAGTTGCCCAAAATAGAGTTGTACTCGTCGCTCAACTTGATCCGGTACTTGTTCACGCACGCCATCAAGTCCTTGGTGCCCAACACCTTGGCAATCTGCACGAGCTGGTCGTTGTTGGAGTCACCGCGGAAAAACGGCTCCTTCTTGAACACGATCGCCGCCAACATGCAGCCCACAGACCACAAGTCGAGCGAGTAGTCGTATTGCTGCAAGTTGATCAAGAGCTCAGGTCCCTTGTGGTAGCGCGAGGCCACCCGCACGTTGTAGTCCATTCCCGCGTGGTAGAATTCGGCCAAACCCCAGTCGATGAGTCGCAACTGCTTGGCCTTGGGGTCAATCATAATGTTCTGCGGCTTGACGTCCCGGTGGATGATACCCATCGAGTGCGAGTAGTCCAACGCCACGAGAAGCTGGGTGAAGTAGTACTGGATGTCGGGAACGGTGAACTTGCCGTACAACACACGGAAGTCCACGTTCTTGATGCGCTCAAACACCAACGCCGGAATCTTCGACTGCTGGTCCCGCACAATGTCGAGTAGCCCAATGATGTTGGGCCCGCCCGTGAGGTTCTTGAGGATCTTCACCTCACGGTAGATTTTCTTCATCTTCACCGGCTTGAGCACCTTGATCACACACTGCTCGTCGTTGAGCAAGTTGACGCCTTCAAAAACCTCCGAGTACTTGCCTCGGCCGATCTTGCTGACGATTTCGTAGTTACGGATGTTTCCCCATTCAATCACATGGGCCTCGTAATCCCAGTACTCCTGGGGCTTGTGTTTGTTGACATCGGCGTAAACCCGCGACACAGAGTACACATTTGAGCTCATTTCCATTTGGTTGGTGCTGTTGCTGAATGTGCCAAGTGGGTTATCGGAAAATTTAACTGTGCATCGCAGTTATTGATGATGTATCCTGCGCACGAAAATACTACAAGAGTCCCGGGGTTCTGGCATGCGGCTCCAGCTGAGGAAAGAGGAAAACAGAAGGATTACATAACAGTCTTCTGTGCTGGCCTTGCTCGGCTATTCAGAACCTACCAGACATACGTTGGCTGTGGACGGCCAACACCACCAGTGGCCATTGTAGAGTATTCCTGCAGAGCGTTAGTGTTTCAGTGTGATAACTAATCGGAGTGACGTAGCTATTCACCCTCGTAGGATCATTTAGGAAATTTCGTGGGAAAACCGATAAAAAAGATCGGCTCCGTCTACCCCATGGTGCTTATCTACCGTGTGTCGCTCCGGCTATAAACAGCGTTCGAACGATATCTAGAGCACCATACTTAAGCTCGTTCGCACACCTAGCCGCACACCTAGCATCACCACTACTATATCCTACCACCTACACAACTGCACACCATAGCGGGTACTTGCTCTTGTCAATGACATCATGGCAGTTTCTACAGTGACTCTCACAGTCGGAGACACCGCATATCCTCAGCTCCAGATCTGGGGCCACGCTACCTATAAACTTCCGAATGTGGAGTTTGTAGCCTATGTCTACTACCACCGAATCCCGCTTTTTCTCGTCGCAGCGGGGCCGTTTGATGTCTACTCCGAACTGGAGAAGACAGAAAAATACTTTGCTTCCAATCTTATGGCCCGAGGAGTGGACATCGGCATATTGACCCGGTTTTCCTCGCCCGACTCTTCTTCCGACGAGTACGCCGTGTTCTACGCCGACACAGGCGCTGTAAAGTGCTTCAGCATCGATTTTGGTACATTAACACATACGCAGTCATTGAAAGATGAGGCGGACACGGCCGAAACAAGCATTTACTTTGGTGACAGGCCTAGGACAATCACCGTCAAGTCAGATACCACGGTGTTTGACCGGGTCCTCGAAGGCAAGCTAACAAAGAAGCCGCCAGTGGCGCGGAACACTCCTCAGATGGCGCCGTTGCTGGTACTTTCCACCAGCGGGCAGATTTCACAAGTAATTAACAAGACCATTCTTTCGGGACTTCGACTTCGTGGGCTTTCGCGTTCGGCCGCTTCCAGCAAAGAGAGGGTGGCCACGGGCGAGATCTACCAGATGACAAAGAAAGCAGCACATTTTGCGCTCAGAAAGTACAACTACGACTTCAACACCAACACTAACCCGACGGAAATCAAGGCCAGTGATGTGCAAGACATTGTGGAGCGGCTTTTGGAAGTGTTTGTGGACGTAGAAGCAGCAGGAAAGTTCAGCTAGGCCGGAGAAAAGACACAATACGTTCTTGATGTGGACCGTCACCTTAGGAAACTACGACAACCATTGCATAGGGGAGACAATATGGATAGACACCAAAGATAGACTCTGGGTAGACATCATGGATAGACGCCGTAGATAGACTATGGATAGACACCATAGATAGACTATGGATAGACACCATAGATAGACTATGGATAGACAAAATGGACATAAGATATGGATAGACATCACGGATAAAGAACACGGATAGACAACATGGATAGACAGCATGGGCAGATACCAGAGATAGACAACATGGGTTGACAACATGGGCGCAGCCACTTCCATCCAACACCACAGTTAATCCTACATCCTCTACACCAGCTCTTCTAAGACGTATTCATATATACAGGGGGCCTAGAGACTGGCCAAGTCAACCGTCTTGTTCTCCGAGAAGTCCGTGTGTCTCTGCGCCGACGCCGTCTCCAACAGACGCTTCAATTCGCTCTTTCTCTCCTTCTTTCTGCGCACATTGCTGCCGCCCACGTGGTCTAACAACAACGAACGGTCCTTTAACAAGTACCCACCCCTGGAAGGGTCCGAGTAGTATGCAATGTCTCTCTTGTGGGTGGGACGGGCCTGCAACGGAACGTAACCCTTCTTCAAGAGGAAAAGGTCTGGGTCCACGTGTGCCTGCAATCCCAACTTGGTGTGGTACACACTGGTGTAGCTGTAGCCAAGCTTCTGGATGGTGTTGATCACACTAGTGGTCGCTCTGGATGCCTCCACATTCAACGGAACGGTGTACTCCTCAGTTCCGTTACCCAACAACTTAACGCCGTCTTTCAACGTACCCGTGAGTAAACCACAGTCTCTCATGACCTTTATGGTGAGGGTTTCGCCCGCAGCCAACGGAATTCTGCCGTTGTTCCAGAAATCCTGGATTCTCTCCAAATTGATGTCGTGGTAGATCTTTCTGTGTGGTCTCTTGAATCCGATGATGGGGAAACGCTTGTAGTAAGGCGTCTGACCACCTTCAAGCCAGTGTGGAACTTTTCCACGGGCCTTTTGACCCTTTTGACCACGGCCGGAGGTCTTACCCTTTCCGGAAGCAGGTCCTCTACCAAGTCTCTTGTAGCCCTTGACTGCTCCGTCGTAAGCGGCCAAACTGCCCAAATAGGAAACATTTCTGACACAGCTTAAGAAAGGCTGCACAGGCGCAGCCGCCCATGACTTTGCTGCGTTGTAGAATCCCAACATAAACGGCTTGTGATTTGTTAAATTTGGCTAGCGGTGAATGAAAATTTGGCTCACTTCAGTCGTGCGAAGTCCATAATTGTCCACTCGGCCGCCACAACCACTCAAGTCAGTACAGCTATGCAGTGAGGGCCCTCTCCATCCTACTATACTTGAAAGCCTGGCCAGAGTGCCCCCCTTACCTCATTAGTTTTACAACTTACATAGGAAAGGAATTAATTGCCCAATCAAGTTTTTTGCCCCAAGCACAAGCCTTTATGGCCAAGTTGGTAAGGCACCTCACTAGTAATGAGGAGATCGTCAGTTCGAATCTGGCTGAAGGCAGTTAATTTTTTCGTTTTTGTCTTGCCGCCGTGTCTCTGGTCATCACTGGTCCAGGGCTCGGCCATCGGACCTTACAGTGGAATAAATCCGATCGTATCATTGATTGTGTAAGTACGGGCCTCTGCGCATCAGACCTGTGGAATCGTGTCGTGTCCGTATTTTTTTGCGTAAAGCCCAAGAGCTTTAATGGGGAACAAAAACTTGTACGATGGGTACTCAATCGAGCAACTGTGATTGAATACACCTTCCACCGCTTCGTATTTCCACTCACCTTGCGAACTCTGTCTGCTCATCAATAGAGAAATCGCCCGGTCGATAGGTTTACGGTCAGGATAATCACCCAATAAGAGCGCAATGACTGCCCACGAAGTTTGCACCACCAACGATTCACCAGTAGGAACATAAGTGTGGGTCTCGCAGGCCTTCATGGATTCAGACCAGCCACCGTCATGCTCTTGCTTGCTGATGAGGAATTCGAGACCTCGCTTGACGGTATCAGAAGTCTCATATGTTTTACCCACAGTTTCCAAAGCCTCAATGGCAAACATTGCAGCATATGTGTAGCAAACACCCCACGAACCGTACCACAGACCATCGTTCTTGTCTTGACTGCGTTCAATGTATTCAATCGCGTCGTCAATCGCCTTGAAGATGATCTCTGGCTTATAGTATGGGTAGTATTTGGTGAAGTAAATCAAGCCCAAAACAGATGAGTCGGTGCACTCCACGTATGGGTACTCCACCATAATATTGTTGAAAACTTCGGCGGGACTCAAAGCTTCCAAAGCAGGGCTTGCTCTAATCTTTTCATACGACGCGAAGGAGCCAAACTCAAACGAACCAACGTTCTGGATAAAAAGAAGGCGGTCCACAGCGGCGTGAAGATCTTCATCGGATATCTTATCTTCGATAAAGCCCTCCAAGTAATCGTCGTTTTCAACCATGATGATTGCCTTCATCGCTTCAGCCGTACAGTCACTAACTGTGTAACCTTGGATTTTGGTACTGAAGGGCCACGCACCCTTACGCTTGTCTCTAAAAGATCCTTCGACACAATCTTCTGTAAACTGGGACCGACGCAAGAAGTGATAGCCCTTCAAAATCATGTCGTGGTACTTCGGATGACGAGACATTCCGGCCATAATGAGGTATTGGCACATAAAGGCAACGTCCCACACCTGGACACCGTTAGTTCCCATAACGGTCATACCAATTGGACCGAGGAAAAGTACTTCATCTTTGCGGTGCAAAAAGCGTTGGAATGAATTGGAGTCACGCCCTTCTTCAATATAGGTAATCACCATGTTAAAGGAAAAATTTACTGGAGCAATGCACAAATAGTCGGTGTTTTGACACTCTTTTTTGATGAGTTCATACACCCGGTCCGAACTGCGCTTGAGTAACCACTTGGGCCGCACGTATTTCTCATACTTGGTCATGACCCAGTTCAAAGAGTCCAACACCTTAGTGTGTGGATAGTAAAGATCCACACCACAAACGGTGTTTCTATGCTTGCTAAAGTCAATCTTACTGTATGGCAAGTGTTTTGGCAAATAAATCTCCTCTCTGATTTCCTCCAAAAGAGGCAGGAGCTCGCACACATTGCGATTTGCCGTCAAGTAAGCAAGCGAAAGATAGATAGCTCTGGTATGAACCCACCATTTTCCAGGGTGGATGGGCATCCAGTATGGAAGCATCCACAATTCAGGAGGAGCAGGATTCACACCTTCCCATCCATAAAGGTTCAACAAAGACAACCATGCCTTTCCCCAGTGAGGGTTGCCCAAAGCACCACCCAACTTGTGGAGAGTCTTGCGTGCCTTCTTACATACTGGGTGATCCAGAGGAACACCCAAAAGCCGTAACGTCACATAGTTAACAGTAGTACCAAAACAGGTGGACTTGTCGTCTTCATACAAGCCCCAACCACCATCAACTGGGTGCGAGACATTGATGAGATACCGGATCAACTCCTGGGTATACGCCGGAGATATTTCTGTTTTGGTGAAGTAGCTGGCAGCTACATAGCCGATGGTCATGAACATGGGGCCTTTGTATAGACAGGGAAATGTTCCGACATCCGACTGAGTGTGGGCCAAAAACTCAGATCCTTTCTCTGAGGCTTGCAAAGGTGTCTTGATTTCAGAAGGTTCAGGTGCTTCGAACTTGTCCGACTGGAGAAGATAGCGTGTGGCATTTGTCTGTGGAGTGACAGCGGAGTCTTCTTCAGACAAGAAAACCCACTTTGTGGCGCCGAATTCGTCACATTCAAGTCTCCATCGGTCTGCATCCGAGGGCTTTACCCCCAATTTGTCCGAATAGTATTCTCTTGGCATGGGAGGAAGAATAGGTTGTGGAGAAAAGGTTATTGTGTCTTGATATTGATACGACCATGCAGTACAAACCCGACAGACGAGGTTGACCTTGTTGAGGGTAGAGAGTAACTACGAGAAGATGAAAGTTAGGTAGCTGTATTAGAATTAGAAATGAGGTGGCTCAAAGTACGATCCACGTTTTATGGGGGAAAATGGCCACGCTTGTGTGAACTTCTATGCGCATAATTCCAGCGAGTTCGTCGCGAGATATACGAGCGAAGTTGATCAAGGCAACGAGAAAGAAAATCTTACAAGAAATCGTTTCGTAAGAGTAAGCCGTCTAAAAGCAAGAAGCAAACCCCACCCGCAAAGCTTTATCAGGCATATTCTTTTAGATTACCTAAACTATCCGCATTATTCACAGTGAACAGCCACTATTATCACAAGGATATCCGCAAATTTCCAAGAAAGAACACAATATCGTACTGATGTTACAATATAACTAAGTGGTATAATTTCAGCTTCACCACCATACTTTCGGCCCACCTTTCAATGAGCTTCACTCAAATTGTCATATGTTAAGCTCGAAAAAACGGCGAGGCCGCGTTTTGCACCTATTTCGTTCACGCGAACGTTTAAGCCGTTACGGCACCAAAATTCTAATCGGAAAACTGAAAGAGAAAGGAGTAACGGAGCATAACAGAGCAATCTACTCGCGTTTGTCCCGAATCTTCCACTCTAACCAAAGGTGAACGCCGCCTTCTGTTCCCGTTGTATAGTCCTGGTCGGTGTAGTCACATGACCATTCACGCTCTCGCGCACGACCTCTCATCGTGTGGAAAAAAAGTCCAGACTCAGTGATATTTTCCCTAACGCCATGGGTAAAAGAAAATTGAACGAGACCCAGACCGTCAACACGGCGCCGAATGAGTCTCTGAGTGAGCAAAACACCAAATCCTTGGTGAACGGATCTACCGGCAACGATTCCGCCGAAGAATCCGACTTTGAGGAAGAAGAGGATGAGGAAGAGGAGGCAGAAGAGGAAAAGCCTCCTCAACAGCAGAATGGCCGTCCTACGAAAAAACAAAAGAAGCAAATCACTGCCCAAGAAGTGCAGATTGCCAGAGAAACCGCTGAACTCTTCAAGTCCAATATTTTCAAATTGCAAATCGATGAGCTTGTAAGCGAGGTGAAAATCAAAGAGGCACATGTTTCTCGGATCGAAAAGGTGTTGCACCGTCTTCACGCATGCATTCTGCAAATTCCTGGCACCGACAGCTTGTCCCTCGAGGAGGCGGAGAAGCTCCTCAACCCCAAGAGAGTGACTATTCCATTCCCAGACCCTAAACCAACCAAGACAAACTACAAGTTCGGATATTCGCCGCCAGAAGACGTGTCTTTAGTAGGTTCATTTGGATTGAAGACAGGAATTGCTCAACTGAACGGAATGTCCATCGATATCTCCTTGACCATGCCCAAGAAATTGTTCCAGCCTAAAGACTACTTGAACTACCGTGCGTTGTACAAGAGAGCTTTCTACATCGCATACATGGCCGAGAACCTTATTAACTTGACGAAAAAGAACAACTTACCGGTGAAGATCTCGTACTGCTACTTGAACGACGACGTGCTTTGCCCCGTGCTCAAACTCGAGAGTATCAAAACAGACAACAAGGACGACTTGTCGTTCCACAAAACGAAGTTTTCCATCAACTTAATTGCTGCATTTCCATTCGGAATCTTTGACGCAAAGAAACTCTTGCCTGATAAGAATTGTATCCGTGTTCAAAGTGACACCACCGAACTCCCGCCTACTCCGTACTACAACTCGTCTGTACTCTCGCTGACTACATATGATTACTACTTGAAGTTTTTGTACGCCAGCAAGAAGTCTGCTGACGCATTCAAGGACGCTTGTACATTGGGAAGATTGTGGTTGCACCAGCGTGGAATGGGTTCCTCTATCAACAAGGGTGGTTTTGGTCACTTTGAGTTTGCCATGGTCATGGCTGCTCTCTTGAATGGAGGTGGCACTAGTGGTAACAAAATTCTCTTACACGGCTTCTCGTCATACCAGCTTTTCAAGGGTACTGTCAAGTACTTGGCTACAATGGATTTGGAGAAAGGTTATGTCTCCTTCTCCAGTGAAATTGGTGATTCTCTCAGCTGCAAATACAATGTCGATGCTGGCTTCAACACTCCCACCCTTTTCGATAAGAGTGCCAAATTGAATATCCTTTGGAAGATGTCCAACTCTTCCTACCAAACATTGCGACTACAAGCGATTAGCACCTACAACTTGCTTAATGATGTTGTATATGACAGATTTGACCCGATCTTGTTGCGCAAAATTGGCTTGAACTGCATGAAGTATGACTTGGTGTACACCATCGACCTTCCGGAAGAGGTTTACGAATCGTTTGGTGCATTGGAGAAAATTTCTTTCGTCACCTTTGACAATTACATCAAGCAAAAGTTGTACGTGATCTTGAAAACTGCCTTAGGGGACCGTGTGACTGCCGTGGAAATCTTGAACCAAAAGGTTTCTAACCTTTTCCCTCTCACTAAGAGAAAGCCCTCATCTTCAAACAGTACAAAGTATACCATTGGTCTTGAGTTGAACACTGATGAATGTGACAAGTTGGTGACCAAGGGACCTAATGACACCGACGAAGAAAATGCGGCCAAATTTCGTGCTTTCTGGGGTGCTAAATCGTCCTTGAGAAAATTTAAAGATGGTACTATTCAACATTGTGTTGTGTGGACCATGGAGAAAAATGAACCTTTGGTTTTCCAGATTATGGCATACGCACTCAATACTCATGTTCACCCACTCATTTCGCAACATGCCACGTCTAATGCCTCGAAATTCAATGCCAGATTACCTACTCCTCTGAGTTCTCTTGCCGCCAACCAAGGTGTCACAGGTACGGCCAGTTACACTCTCTTGAAAACAGCTTTTGAAGATCTCTGCAAGATTATGTACAACTTGGAAATGCCTCTTGGAATCAAGTCCATTTTGCCAGCTTCCCCTGCATTGAGGAGTACGTCCATTTTACAGCCAGTTCCTTTTGCTGTTTCAGATCCAGACTTCTGGAATGAAGTTGTTTTGCAATTCGAAACCTCAACGAGATGGCCTGATGAAATCAAGGCGTTGGAAAAGACTAAGGCTGCGTTCTTATTGAAGATTAGCGATACCTTGAACAAAGAATCCACATATAGAACCTTTTTGACCAAAGACAACTCCATACCTTTCAACGAGGATGTTACTACCATGAATGTGATGTCACCTGCTGGTTTTGGCTTTAAGATCAGAGTCCTCACAGAGAGAGATGAAATTCTATATTTGAGAGCCGTGGAGAATGCTGGTGTTCAAAGAGCCATTGTGCAAAACATCTACTTGAAGTTTAACCAGAAATACATTGGTTCCATCAAACACACCAGAACCGTCAATATCCTCAACAGCAGTTTCCCATACTATTCGCCCACAGTGAGATTATTTAAGCAGTGGTTGGATGCTCACGTGCTTTTAAGTCATTTCACCGATGAGCTTGTTGAGCTTATTGCGTTGAAGCCATTCGTTGACCCATCTCCATACACCGTCCCCAACTCCGTGGAGAAAGGTTTCCTTCAAATCTTGGAGTTCCTCGCTTCTTGGAACTGGAAGGATGATGCATTGATTTTGGATCTCATCAAGCGCAGTGATGTGACCTCGACTGAGTTGGACAACAAGTTATCCGATAAGTTGACGGTACAATCATACCAGTTGATCCAATCCAACTTTGATAAGATCAGAAAGAGTGACCCATCGGCCATGAAGACTCAATACTTCATTGGTTCCAAGGATGATCCCTCGGGAATTTTGTGGTCGGACGAAGTTACTCTTCCAATTGCCAGCAGATTGACTGCATTGGCTCGTGCCGCCATTCTGTTGGTGAAAGATGAAGACATGGACAAGACAACCATGGACTTGTTTTTCACTCCTGCTTTGAATGACTTTGATTTCTTCGTGAAGGTCAAGGGCAGCAATCTCATGAAGCTGAGTGGTATTAGAAGAGAGGGCGAGTACAAGAATTTGAACGGCAACCTCACTTCCTACCCAGACGATGTGTCTTCCCGCTACGACTTGAGCAAGGTGTTGATGGAAGAACTCAAAAAGAAATTCGGCAATGTGATAATATTTTCTGCGAGAAAGTGTCCTGTTGTCTTTGGCGACGGCGATAACGTGATTTGCGGTGTGTTTGTTCCTACTGTGATGTCGAAGAAGAAATTTAGAGTGAGCTTGGGCATGGACGTCAAACCTACAGGGGAAGGCGACGAAGTTGTGATCAACAAGCAAGAGATATTCGATCAAATTCGTCTTTTGGGCGGAGATCTCATCAAGAGCATCAAGTTCCGCAAGTAGATTTCTGACCTATATAACTAATAATGTACCATAGTGAGCGTTTTGCCTCACCCACCAAGCCTAACTGTGAAGCTGTATGCCGTCCAAACCATTAATCAGTAGTGTGTCTGCGTATTAATGAACCAGTAAATACAAGTTCCACCACATTTTTAAGCAAGCCGGAGAAGGAAAAAGTGCACATCTCGCTTTGATTTTTAAGCACAATCTCCTACTTGCATTGAGTCGCTGCTAGTGTGAACGCATCCTCGAGCATGACGGAACTGAATAGTGGTTTCGAAACCGGTTTCGAGACCCAGCGATACCCAACAGTGGAGGAAACGGTAGTCAACAACGTCTCAACGCTATATCGGCGCAAAAAGTATTTTTTGGCCGATTTGCGGCGTCTAGTGGGTACTCTGGGCTACGCGATTATAGTGATGGTGTACCTACGAGATTTCTCGCTCATTCTTTTGTGTCTCCGGCTATTGATCCAGTTTTTGCTCTCGGAACCATTCCCGAACATGAGTCCCGAGTTAGGATTACCGGCTAATCTCAAGGAAAACCAGGCCAACTTTTTGATGCGGTCGGTTTTCCTGTTCAACGGCGTTTGTGTGTTGTACCACATACTTTTCCCTCTTTCACAAGGCGACGTAACACTGGACCACTACTACCACGGGTCGTCGACGATGCAATTCATTGGTGAACTGGGTCCGATTTCGATATGGGGAACGCTTGCTTACGACGCTGCTATCTTGTGCTTGCAGCTAGTATTCCATGCGCTTATGTGTGGAACAGACGATCTGGAGGTTTTGTCAGTAGCTGTTCCCAACAGGGATGAGTACGGGTCGGTTAGTCTGGAGGCGGTCTCTGACGGGTTCAACGGCAACGTTACGGTGATTTCGATCGACGTCTTGGCCAATATCAAGAAATATTTAGCACCCATTGCTGTGCCTGAAACAGGAAGACGGCTTCAAACACGCGAGTCGGCGTTGCAGCTGATCTTGGTGTAGCTTGGCAGGCCAAGCTGTTGGGAGGGGAGATCGGGGATATGGGAGAGATGGAGGAGATGGGGGAGATGGAGAAGATAAGAGGAGAGCCAAGTGATGCGAGGGGACAAGAAGTGAGAGCAGAGAAGTTTGCAAAAGACTAAAATAAACATATTATGCGAACGAAGCACAGAGGTAAATCTCTCGTAAAGTCTGGAATACTTCAGTTGAACCATAGTTCGGAGCATCTGGTATCTCATACTTCTTTGTGCGGCATAAGCTGGTCGCACGTCTGGTGCGGAATTGTCAGCACCAAGCAACGTAGAACATACACACACTGTCTAGTAAGAAAAAACGAAAACGGAAGCAGGCCAGCAAATACAAGCAAATGCCAACCAAGCTCGCAAAAAGCAGGCAAAAGTCCCAAACAAAAGCGTCCCCGAGTCCGTCGCCACTAGCGTAAGCACAGTCGCACCCGTGCACCGCACCGATGAGCCCTCACAAAAAATTTACACAAATCACTAAAACTCCACCACCAAATGTCGAACATCGTTGGAATCGAGTACAACCGTGTGACCAACACTTCGTCCACCGACTTTCCCGGCCACTCGGCCGAGGACAACGCCTGGGACATCGAGAAGTTCAAGAAGACGTTTGACATTGACATCAAGTACATTGCCGACAGAACCGCCAACTTTGACTTGCGCCACATCGACACGTCGGTGGCCAATGCATTCAGAAGAATCATGATCGCCGAGGTGCCTTCCGTGGCTGCGGAAACCGTGTACATTTTCAACAACACTTCTGTCATCCAGGACGAGGTGTTGGCCCACAGAATCGGGCTTATCCCCCTAAACGTGGACCCGGACTCGTTGGTGTGGATCGACCCTGCCAGCGACGAGTCCGAGCGCTTCAACGACACCAACACCATCGTGATGTCGCTCGACGTGTCGTGCACCAGAAACCCCCACGCGCCCGCCGGCACCACCGACCCCAAGTTGCTCTACCGCAACTCCAGCGTGTACGCCAAGGACCTCAAGTTCGAGCCCCAGGGCCGCCAGGCTGAGCTCTTCAAGGACACGCCGGTGTTGCCCTGCGACCCGGACATCTTGTTGGCCAAGTTGAGACCGGGCCAAGAGATCTCGTTGCGGGTGCACTGCGTGTTGGGAGTGGGCAGCGACCACGCCAAGTTCTCGCCCGTGGCGACCGCGTCGTACCGTCTCATGCCGGTGATCGACATCATCCAGCCAATCACCGGTGAGTTGGCCACCAAGTTCCAGAAGTGCTTCCCCTCGGGCGTGATTGGCATTGAAAACGGCCGCGCGTACGTGGCGGACGCGAGAAAGGATACCGTGTCGCGCGAGGTGTTGAGACACGAGGAGTTCAACGGCAAGGTCAAGTTGGGTCGTGACAGAGAGCACTTTATCTTTAACGTGGAGAGCACCGGCGCCATGTCGCCAGCAGAGATTTTCCTCAAGTCGGTGCGGGTGTTGAAGAACAAGGTGGACTACTTGAGAAACTGCCCCATCAGCCAGTAGAGCCCCGAGGGGCGGGCGCACGCCTACGCTGTATATTAGAATTGCATACATGTCATTGATTACCACTTACACAAGCTGTTTTCTCGAGCCCTTGAAGAAGAACTGCACGATGGTGATCTGCAAGAACGCCATGCCCACCATCAACAACACCTCCAAAATGGAGAAATAGTAGATTCTCGACTCGGTCGACTGCACCGTGGCCTGGTTTCTGTTGTTCCGGGTTTTGTAGTACTGCAACGCTCTCTTGAGCTCGTCCAACTGAACGTCAATGTTCTCCACGGTTTTTCTCATGCTCTCCACGTGCGCGATCGGCTTGGTGTTGGGCTGCTCGGGCATGGCCGCGCGGAACGCGCTGGAGGCGTCGCCGTCGTACTTGATCTCGAAATCAATCACCTTCTCCGCAAACGTCGACATCTCGTTGGAAAAGCAGAACTCGTACTCGCCCACCTGTTTGGCGTTGAACAGCAAGTCACCTTGTCTCTGCTTGGTGTCCGATGCCACAATCTCGCCCCGAGGGTCCTTGATGGTGTAGTCCACGTCAAACGAACCACCTTGTTGCACCGCAAAGTAGTAGCTCACCTGGACGTCCTGCTTGTCGGTGAAAATGTAGAAACACGACGCTTCCTTGGCGGGCAAGTTGAAGGTCAACGCCGAAGCGGCAATGAGCTGCAAAACAGCGAAAAGGGCAATGCACCGGGTAAACATGGTGGATGGTGTTCTTTTTGTCAGGACGTGACGAAAAAAACACGACGCAAGCGACGGTCGTGCGGTGCTCATTTCAGCACCCAGTCCGGGGGACGGGAATCCAGATCAGGGAGGAAGGGAGCGGCGGCGGAACGGCATCGGCGAGGTTTACTACTGGAAACAAATCTTTTTTATGTTCTCTTTTTTGGTTTGTGTTTGTGCACTGTTGGGACTACGGCTGTGTTCCCACACGCGGATCATTGAAGCGCGTTGTTCGATGCATATGCCATACCGCCAAAATATGGCTAACGGAGCAAACACCACATATGGCACCGAGGAGTATGGGAAGGTTGACCGTTACCCTTCATGCAAATCAGGCAAACGTCCCTTGTGCATCAAGCAGATAAATGGGGGATAAAAGTGAGTTTGCTCAACCAGTAACCCATTCGCACCACACACCAGAACACACCGGATCTAGGAACTAAAAAACCCATCACACCAGTTTCTGAGGAATCCTCTGTTCCTGAGCCCCTACCAAACCTAACACATTATCCGTAATATTCTATGTACATGCGATTTACACGGTGTAAATCATGCGGCCCAGCTTGTCGTAACCAACGGCTCTATCCTTCTTTCTGTCTCTTCTAGAAGCACCGTAACGGTACCCCACCTTACCAGAAGTGGCGTTTGTGAATCTGAATTGCGACTTGTCTCCTTCTTTTTGCACTCCCACAGTGACCTTGTTCATGTGCACGTGGCCCTGGCTCTCTTGCTTCAATTCGGTCAAGTTATCCAAAGTCTGCTGCGCGGGCTCTAGGCCAAAGATCTTGGCCGCATCCACCGGGCCGAACGGCTCCGACTCAGAGATGGTCAAGAACCGCTGGTGCAACGTCTTGTGAGGCGTAGGAATTTCCGTCAAGTTGTCGGCCTCACGAGGAGGATCGTACAATGGGAACATTTTCTTCATCACCAGAGAAAACGCTTGCAATTCCTTGGGAAGCACGTCCTGGATGTTAGTATATGGGCCATGGGGAAATATGCGGAGTTCAGTAACAAGTGTTCTAACCATGGGGTTGTCTTAAAGACTAATCGATTTTTTTGTAATCTCATCATTTCCGCGCCGTGAAAATGTATACATACCTGTTCTCTCAATCCTTTCTCGATCTTCTGCAACTTGACAATTGCTTCCACCCGTGCAAGCTTAATACCGTACTTGTGGGCAATTTCCTGGGGCAAGGCGTCGTTTTCCACCACCTCGCTGTAGATTTGTTGCTTCAAGTCATCGGAGATGATCGACGCAGTTCTGCAGTGGAGGTTCTGGGGGAACGGATGCAACGCCGGGTTTCTCTTGGCATCAAGTCCTGCTCTGGAGAAGCTCTCCTTTCCCGGAAGAACCAAGGTCTCTCCGTTCGGGACAATGTAGTTGGGGGTGTGGTTTTGAGGGGGGTAGTAGTACTTGTTTCTGTAGTACTCGCCTCTGATGTTTTTGGGACCCAACCACGCTTTCAAGTGTCTTTGGAAAAAACCAGCGTGGTCTTTCTTGGGATGGGACAATGGCGCCAACTCGGCACGGTACCGAGGGTATGCGGGTTTTCTCTTTGCGCCTCTGACGCTCTGAAGCTGCATAAACGGCTTGTTGCCGCCAGCCAAGGCTTGTTTCGAAAACATGGCACAATTGTCAGACAGCGAGCGTTTAGGTGAAGATTTTTTTTCGTTACTGGAGCGGATGTCGCACGACCTTTGTGCAAATGTCGCACCTAGGGCTGGAGATTGGAGCCGGAGAAACAACGCAGGAATAGCAAGAAGGGAGAGGATGTAGAGGGACATAAAACCGGGAAGTATTTGAATTCAAGAAAATAAACAAGAAAAAAAAAATAAAAAAACGCAAGAAATGATCCGTATAATTTTGTGGTTATACCTCTCCTGCTTTTCTTCGTCAAACTTCCTGTTAGCTGCGACATTATATAGCGATTAATTTGTGTGTGCCGTAGTACATTGTACAAAATGTCAACTGGAATGTGCAATCAACGAGAAAATGAGCAATTGGCATAACCGATACCTCACCTTATAGAGGCAAATCTATTCTAACTTTTCTTTTGAATGGCGTATTCCACATCTCATATAGAGTGCCGTCTCAAAAGGCGCTTGAAACACACCAGTGCACCAGGCTAAAAACGCGATATGCGTGTTGTTTGGCCCTTTCTCTCTTTCTACTAACATACAGCCATACCAAAACCCGCCCATGGACGGATTTGTTACGTCTTTCAAAAAATTGCGAGAACGTGTTTCGCCGGTCAAAGTGTGCCCGCAAGTCGGAGACTCAAAAAATTCCGAGGATCACGTCTTTTCCCCCAACCAAGAATATGACCGGAAGCGCCAGAGTTCCGCCGATGATCCATTTACAGACAAGAGTCTGAAATATTCCCGAACTAGCAAGGGCAACTCTTCCACCCGGGTTGCATCATTCAGCAATACTGACCTGGTGGGCGTTTTCATCAAAGATCAGAACTTACGTTCGGCCATTTTGAAAGAGAAACTGCCGCATATGGTTGATCAGCAACCGTCTCTGGCCTCCACAAAGCCGGAAGCAGCCGAGAAGGAAGATGTTTTTACAGAAGGTTGCGCTGTATCTGAAGAAGACGAGGTGACGTTGGAGGTTCTTGAAGAAATGCACAAACTAGAGCAGTGCTTTCCTATTTTGGCCGAAAAATATCGCTTGCTAGATAAGATAGGCGAGGGTACGTTCTCCACGGTCTACAAGGCAGAAGCGGTCAATGGCGCGGTGATGCTTGGCTCCCAAATTTGGAAGTCACCTCCGTTGCATAGATCGGTTCCAAAAAAGCAGAAGAAGTCCAAGAAGAACCCGCTAGTGGCATTGAAGCAGATTTACGTGACTTCATCGCCCAACAGAATCCACAACGAGCTTAATCTCCTCTATATGCTTAGTGGAAACTCTCATGTTGCACCTTTACTCGATATCTTGCGCTACAATGATCAAGTACTCGCTATTTTGCCATACTACCAGCATGCGGATTTCCGCGACTTTTACCGCGATCTTCCTATCAAGGGAATCAAGAAGTACTTATGGGAGCTTTTCCAAGGGCTTGATTTTGTCCACAGTAAGGGCATTATCCACCGTGACTTAAAACCCACCAATTTCTTGTATGATCCATTCAAAGGAAAGGGTGTATTGGTCGATTTTGGTTTGGCTGAGAAAATGCCGCTGACCATTTCGTACTCCAACAGATCTTCTAACACGTGCCCTTGTCTCTCCAAGGAAAAGAATAATGTGAATCGAGGGCACTCAAAGCGTCTCAATATCAAAGCTGCATACCCTAAGGTCGACCAAAGACCGCCTCGAAGAGCGAACAGAGCAGGCACAAGAGGCTTCAGAGCACCCGAAGTTTTATTTAAATGCACAAACCAATCGACAAAGATTGACATTTGGTCTGCCGGAGTTATTGGGTTGTCGCTTTTGGCACGAAAATTCCCGTTGTTTAACTCTCCCGATGATATTGACGCGTTGATCGAAATAATTTTGATTTTTGGCATGGAAAAGCTCCAAAAATGTGCCGAGTTACATGGTTGTGGTCTCGAAATTACGATTCCGGCGGTACAAGCGTCCAACTACAACGGCAACCTCATCAAGTTTCTCGCGGTTATTTTAGCTTACGAGGATGAAAATTCCTGCTTACCCCCGGATAGCGTGATCTATGATACGCTCAAATACCTCGATAGAAAGAACTTCTCACTCATCAAGCCAACGCTAAGCAGTGATGATAAGACGACCACCGCAGACTACGACAAGTACAAGGCAGATATGGATGGTTATAACGACCTCAAACACTTCCTTCAGATCTTGTACGGGTGCTTTAGCATGGATCCGTCGAAGCGCCTTTCTGCATCACAGCTTTTGAAGTCGCCATTTTTCAGTGAATTAGAAACGCAGAAGGACGAAGAGGTGTTACTATAATTGTCCCTAGGAAGAAATTAGCTACATTAGGATTTATTTTTTTACATGGCTCTGAGAATTAAGTATTGATTATAATAAATATGCATGGTGCTACACCAGCCTGCTCGACTCCATACTAGAGGTCAGAGCAGATCTGTTTCTCTTACGGGAAGGAGCACTGGGGCCCTTGTTCATGTCACTGAACAGGTATTTTTTCTCCGGCGATTTTGCATCGAAGAATGTCTTATTCCACTTCCGATTGAGCTCATAAATGAGTTTATTCTGGTTCTTAACCAAGCCTTCTTCAGCGAGCAGCGACGGTGTATCTGGCAAAGGCTGCACTGGCGCCGACTGCTTACAATTGTCTGGATGTAGTGGCATTGGGATGACTACCGTAGAGGCCGAATCAGACCGGGAAAGATTGGGCGACGAACGAGTGACAGAAGCCGACGAAGAGACAGAGGGAAAGCGGGTTTCTGTGCTGATCAAAGAAGTTGGGGAAACCAAGGGCGAGCCCTGAGGCGACCCGAGCTCGTGCTGAATGTCCTTCGAGAGCAAAAGCCGTTTTTTCAAAAAGATCGACTGGGTGGCAGAGGAGGTGCGGAATTTCTTGCCCAAGGAAGACGGACGCATTGGATCCGCTTCTGTCTTGGGAAGCGCTGTGTTAGTGGATGCATTGAGAGGATTCTGCGGAAAGGGGCCTGTGTTGGAATGAAGATTAGGCACCGACAGAGATAAATGGAGTGAGTGTGGAGATGAAAGGTGGTAATCGGCCGGATGAGAAGATATATGCGGTGGGTTGGGCAGTAGAGGAACTGGGTGTTGATGCTGATTATGATGATGATGCAAGCCGGCTGAAAACGACAAAGGCGAAGGCGCAATGTCATCGACTGGTTTCTGAGCCGGTGTTTTGGGTAGTCCAAAGGGGCCTCCGTACCTGAATTTGAAGTCCCGTTTGAGGATGGGAAGAAAACTGGTCAAACCTTTCTCACTGGAGCGACGGCGCCACCGAAAGCGCGAGAGGGTGATTTCCGACTCCGAGTCTTCATCGGAGAACACTGCGCTGGACGGTTTCGCCCGAGGCTTGTGGATGCGGTTGGATATGGTGTAGTGCTCTTTTTGCTCAGTGGGAGAGGTCACGGGAGCAAGAGACGTGAGACTGGTGGTGCTGCTGTTGCACACACGCCGAAGCAGCGTATCTTCGACCGACACTATCGAGTTTCGGGGCAGCTCCAAGCTGACAATGGACATGCTGCGCTGGTTGGACACGTTGGAGCTCACGGAATTCACCGACGACGATCGCTGTTTGCGGGTCGCGACTTGCTTGGGCGCAAACGGGCTGGCGGAGCCGCTGATCATCTCAGATGAGCTCATGGGACTGTTGTGGTCCGAGGAGGCGTTCATGGAGGCAGGCGAGAAGGACGATCTCGGAGCGTGGGGTGGGTTATATAGGTGGTGGAGGAGGTTGGACGGAGAATTGCGAGCCACAGAATTCCCGGGAAGAAGAAGCAGTTGGCCAGAAACAGAAGAGATGCC
>JAKUAN010000064.1:0-54752 GCA_030674715.1 Clavispora phyllophila
GACTCGCCCGACGCGCGCAAACGCCGCCGCCCCAAGCGCGCGGTCCTGCGCCTGCCCATCCTCGGCCGGCTTGACGAGCTCACGGAAAAATTGGCCGAAATCGAGCACTATTTGTGAGACGGAAGCACTGCTCGGCTGATTGCCGCCTCTTCCTCCGCTCCTCCGCTATTTTCTCCTCCGCTACATTCCCCTCCGCTCCTTCCCCCTCCGCTCCTTCCCCCTCCGCTCCTTCCCCCTCCGCTCCTTCCTCCTCCGCTCCTTCCTCCTCCGCTCCTCCCTGCATCTGAGACCGCACTTTTTTCAGTGCTGATCATCGCTCCATCTACTCTCACTTCTCCACCAACCACCACTCCTCCCCTTCACCCCTCTACCTCCTCTCTACCTCCCCCACCCCGTCTCCTTCCCTCATTTTCTCTCTCCTTCCTACACCCCCATGTGGACCCCAGACCCCGCCGCGGTCGCCGAGCTCGCGGCCATCTACAAAGCGACCCTCTCGTCGTCCAAATCGGAACGCTCCGCCGCCAACGACGCCTTGGCACTCGCACGGCAGCAGCCCCACTTCGAAAATTACCTCTGCCACCTCCTCGTACACGAGTCCGGCGCGCCGCCCGAGGTGCGCGCCGCCGCAGGCATCAACTTGAAAAATAGCGTGGTGAAACACTCTGCCGCCGACCGCTCCTACCTCTTGGCCTCGGTCATGGACGGCTTGGCGTCGCCCCACGCCATCGTGCGCAACATCACCGGCAACGTCATCACATCGCTCTTTGCCGCGGTGCACGCGGCCGGCTGGCCCCAGGCGTTGCCGCAGCTTCTCCACTTGGCCGAGACCGCGCCCGCGCCGCCGTCGCGCGAGGCCGCGGTGTCGGCGGTGGCCAAGCTCTGCGAGGACTCGGGCGCGCGCTTGGACGACGCGCTGTTGCTGGCGTTGGTGCAGCGGCTTCTCGCGCTCGCGCAGGCGCCGCATGCGTCGGCGCCGCTCAAGGCCCACGCCATAGTGGGCCTCAACCACTTGGTGCCGCTCCCGGCCGCAGCCGCGTTCATTGACCAGTACCTCCAGGTGTTGTTTGCGTTGGCCCACGACGCCCACGCCGCCGTGCGCAAGAACGTGTGCTCCGCGTTCGTGCTGATGATGGAGGCGCACCCGCGCGCGCTCGTGCCCCACATGGACGGCGTGGTGCGCTTCTGCGTGCACCTGATGCAAGACCCGGACGACGACGTGGCCATCGAGGCGTGCGAGTTCCTCTTGACGCTCGCGGAGCTGCCGCACAAGGCCCAGCGCGCGCTGTTCCGGCCCACGTTGCCGGTGGTGTTGCCCGCGCTCTTGGACAAGATGGTGTACTCGGAGGAGCAGATGTTCTTGATGCAGCTTCTCGACGACAAGGACGACGCGCGCGTGGCCGACCGCGCCCAGGACGTGCGGCCCCACGCCGCGCGCTCCAAGGACACCCACCAGGTCAGCAAGCTCCCGCGCGGGGGCCACGACCGCGCGGGCGACTCCGACGGCTCCGACGACGACTCCGACGACGACTCCGACGACTCCGACGACGACCTCGACCTGTGGAACTTGCGCCGCTGTGCCGCGGCCACGCTCGACGCGTTGTCGCTTGAGTACCCGGAAGACGTGATTGCGGTGACGTTGCCCATATTGCAGGAGAAGATCGTGTCGCCGGAGTGGCCGGTGCGCGAGGCCGCGATTCTCGCGTTCGGCGCCGTGTCCAAGAGCTGCATCGACCTCGCCCGCGACAAGTTGCCCACGTTGGTGCCGTTCTTGGTCGACCGCATGAAGGACACCGAAACCCGCGTGCGCTCCATCACCTGCTGGACGCTCTCGCGCTACGCCAGCTGGGTGTGCGAGGAGGCGCACGACGGCGGCACCTACGCCAACTACTTCCAGCCCACGTTCGAGGCGGTGGTGCTGTTGGCGTTGGACCGCAAGAAAATCGTCCAGGAGGCCGCGTGCTCCGCGTTGGCGTCGTTCGTGGAGGATGCGGATGTGGATCTCCTCGACCGCTACGTGGGTGCGCTCCTCGACCACTTTGCCAAGTGCTTCGCGTCGTACCAGCGCAAGAACATGCTCACGTTGTACGACTGCGTCACCACGTTTGTCGACAAGATCGGCCCCGAGGTGTTTGGCCGCTCGCCCGAGTACGCCAACACCTTGTTGCCGCCGTTGTTTGCCAACTGGCAGAGCTTGAGCGACGACGACACAGACTTGTGGCCGTTGTTGGAGTGCATGTCGGTGGTGGCCGCGGCCATGGGCGAGTCGTTTGCGCCGTACGCCGTGCCCGTGTATGAGCGTGCGGTCAAGATCTTGGCCAACGCGCTTGCTCTCAACCACGAGATCCACACTGATCCGTCCATTGAGGCGCCGGAAAAGGACTTCATTGTCACGTCGCTCGACTTGATCGACGGCTTGGTGCAGGGCTTCAAGGACCACTCGGTCGACTTGATGAAGCAGCACGGCGCCAACGTGATGGAGCTCGTGATGGCGTGCTTCGAGGACCACGACGAAGACGTGCGCCAGCTGGCGTACGCGTTGCTCGGCGACTTGGCCATTTTCGCGTGCAAGGACATGGTGCAGCCGTTCATCGACCCCATTGTCGTGTGCATCGGCAACGAGATCAACATCCGCTCGTACTCGTCGTTCCCGGTCACCAACAACTCCATCTGGGCCTTTGGCGAGATCGCCATCAAGGCCGACCCGGACTCCATCAGACCCTATGTGTCCAACATCGTGGGGTTGTTGATCCCGCTCATCAACCTGGCCGACACCCACCAAACGTTGATGGAGAACGCGGCCATCTGCATTGGCCGCTTGGGCTTGGGCGGTGGCGCCGAGCTGATTGCCCCGCTTTTGCCCGACTTTGTCTACTCGTGGTGCTCGCAGATGATGTATGTGATTGAAAACGAAGAAAAGGAGACCGCGTTTCTCGGCTTTCTCCAGACCCTCCAGTTGAACCCTGACCAAGGTCTTGGGGGCTTGGGCAACCAGCAGGGCCGCAAGAACTTGGCGGTGCTTGTCAGCTGCATCGGCAACTACTTTGAGCCCACAGACAAACTAAAGGAAATGTTCTACCAGATGCTCATGAGCTACAAGGGTCTCTTGGGCGATGCATGGGAGACCGAGGTGTTGGGCCTTGTTGATAGCGACACAAGAGGCTTTCTCCAAACGTCATACGGCGTTTAATATTCGGTGCCAACCGAATCTCCATGAGGTTCCGTGGAGCAGCATAATCAAAATAGCCCTGAGCTACTGTCGCCATAATCTAGTATCTGTATAGCATAATTGTATCGCATCGTTGTTTATTGTAGTTGTAGGTTGATGCTGGTTACCTTCCGAACGACTGGCTGGTACTGAGTTTTCTATCATGTTTTCTCTCAATCATTTCTGTTAAATATGTATATCCTACATCTATTGTCTTGTGACTTCTTTCTTAGAGTGGTACCATGCAGACGATTAAAACTACCGTTACCTAACCTTCGATGAAACCCTTTGGCGTAATTTTGCACCTTACGCCTCTTTCAAGCCTTCTTTTTAATTCTATCCTTCCTCCGCCCTGCGGATTATTCGTACAAAACTTCATTAACCAATCCAATGGGAAGATCCCACACCCCACTGGGTGCCTTCCAGATATATTCTTCTGGATTTTCGGGATATACCGCGTGTTCATCCGTCAACGCCCGCATATCGTCGAGTTTCAACGTTTTCACCTCGTTGTTCACCAAAATCACGAAAACGTACATGTATATCATCACGATCAACAGAAATGACGGGATTGCGTGCGTCCAGTACTTATCTGGATAGTAAGAAACGCCGATTTTGCGGAGCCACGCATCAGGAACTGTCATCCATACCACAACCACAAAAAGGAGAACTGATGCTAGCACATAAATGAAAAACCCTCTGTATTCTGCATGGGGCGTAGCATAAGTGGAGACAGTGACGTCGGATTCTCGAGCCAACTTGTCTTCTTCGGTTCTAGACACTCGCTGCCGTAGACGGTTTGGTGAAAGCATGGTAGTGGGGAATTGGACCAGGGGGACTTGGGAAACGGGAGAGACAACTAGAAAAGAGTCGCTATGGGCTTATATGGGATGTACGGGTGTATGTGATAGGTAGGATTCACCAACCACGGGACAACTCAAACAATAGCGGACAATTTAGTTCGAAGAGCTATGGGAGTGCTTCTGTGGGATACAAAAGGTGCGGACAGTGGCTGAAACCCAACGCTATTGGTTCAGTAATCTAGCTTCCTCCCTGTACTGTTTAGATGCAAAATAGCATTGTACCGGACCAGTGTCCACGTTTTCTTCGTTTCTTTCTGTGTCGTTAAGTCGTGATTTTTTTAGCTAGTGGCATTGCCGTGGTTGTGCTGAATTGATGTTTCAGGCCGAGGTTTTCCTCTTACGGCAATGTATGTCGCAATGTCAGTGATGAATACCAGGAATCATTGGACAACATTTGGTAAGTACAACTAGGAAACCTAAAAGCGACCACAGCTCTTTAAACATTGTAATCAATTATTTTTTATCAACCACTGAACTACACTTGTCTAAGCTCCAGCTTATTTGTTCTTTCTCCACCATCGGTGATCACCCAAATACATTGCGAGTGGACAAAACGCACTCTGCGTTCAAAAATGGAAATATCTACCAAAAAGACAAAACACCACCACTCGCCCAAAATTTCCAACCATGCAATTCTCTCCTTTCTATTGAACTACCACCCGCCCATTTACCTTCTGTGAATCCACCGCAAGGCCATTAACTCAGCCAATAAGACGAGCCAGATGCAAGCCTGCACCTAAAGATGACATCGTTTTTTTTTTATAGCCGACGCAACAGTTGGTTTCCGACAACCAATAAAACGGTAACAAGAATCGAGCGAGAAAGCCAGATCCAAAAGCATAAATAGCTTTACTGACCCCAAGAGTGTTTGCCGCTCACCAAAGCTTTCTCTTATTGTAGCAGAACCGAGCTAGACAGCCCCCGGAGCAAGGGCTGTGGTGTACGGATGTCCGGGTAACGGCGCTGATCTTAAATCGCGGCTAGCGCTGAGTCATTGCCGTTTTGGGCAGGCATGCATGGACATTTCTCCCGTATATATACCGATTGGGCGCCGATTTTCCACTCTCGCTTTCTTCTTTTAAAATCTTTTCTAGTGCTTTTTTTCCTCACCGGGCCATGATTTTCAGTAGTGTCCAGGTAGCAAAAAGCTTTGCAGTTGCTGCCAAGAGAAGCTTCAGCGTGGCTACTCTAGCTAGAAACGCCCAGCCAGTATACCGTGGAGGAGATTTATTGAAAAACCTCAAAACCGGCGACCACGGCAAGACCGTGGATGTGTCGAAAGTGCTTGTGATTGGTTCCGGAGGTTTGTCCATCGGCCAGGCCGGTGAGTTTGACTACTCTGGATCCCAGGCCATCAAGGCGTTGAAAGAAGCGAACAAACGGTCGATTTTGATCAACCCCAACATCGCCACCAACCAGACGTCACATGCGTTGGCGGACGAAATCTACTACTTGCCCGTGACGCCGGAGTACATCACGTACATCATCGAGAGAGAGCGTCCGGACGGCATTTTGTTGACGTTCGGAGGCCAGACCGGTCTTAATGTGGGTGTTCAGTTGGACAAGATGGGTGTGTTTGACAGATACGGCGTCAAGGTTTTGGGAACGCCCATCAAGACGTTGGAGACCTCCGAGGACAGAGACTTGTTTGCCCAGGCGCTTAAGCAGATTGACATTCCTATTGCCGAGTCCATTGCCGTGGAAACCGTGGATGACGCTTTGGCTGCGGCGAAGGACATTGGCTACCCTATCATTGTGCGTTCGGCGTACTCGTTGGGAGGCTTGGGCTCGGGATTTGCAGCCAACGAGCAGGAGCTCAGAGACTTGTCGTCGCAGTCGTTGTCGTTGGCGCCCCAGATTCTCGTGGAAAAGTCGTTGAAGGGATGGAAGGAGGTGGAGTACGAGGTTGTGCGTGACCGCGTGGGCAACTGTATCACCGTGTGCAACATGGAGAACTTCGACCCCTTGGGAATCCACACCGGTGACTCCATTGTCGTTGCTCCATCGCAAACTTTGTCCGACGAAGAATACCACATGTTGAGATCCGCCGCCATCAAGATCATCCGCCACTTGGGTGTGGTGGGCGAGTGTAACGTGCAATACGCGTTGCAGCCTGATGGATTGGACTACCGTGTGATCGAAGTCAACGCCCGTTTATCCCGTTCTTCAGCTTTGGCGTCCAAGGCCACCGGTTACCCATTGGCCTACACCGCGGCCAAGATTGCCTTGGGCCACACCTTGCCGGAATTGCCTAACCCTGTCACCAAGACCACCTCTGCCAACTTCGAGCCCTCTTTGGACTACATGGTCACCAAGATCCCCAGATGGGACTTGGCCAAGTTCCAGCACGTCAAGAGAGACATTGGTTCTGCCATGAAGTCTGTGGGTGAGGTCATGGCCATCGGCCGTAACTTTGAAGAATCGTTCCAAAAGGCCATCAGACAGGTGGACCCATCGTACATTGGTTTACAAGGTGATCACTTTGAGAACTTGGACGAAACCTTGTCCAACCCTACTGACAGAAGATGGTTGGCGGTGGGCCAAGCTTTGCTCCATGAAAACTACTCCGTTGACCGTGTCCACGACTTGACCAAGATCGACAAGTGGTTCTTGCACAAGTTGATGAACATCGTGCACATGTACCGTGAGTTGGAGGCTGCTGAGTCCTTGCTGAACATTAACCACGACTTGATGCAAAGAGCCAAGAAGCTCGGGTTTTCCGACAAGCAGATTGGTTTGTGCGTGGGATCCCACGAATTGGAGGTTCGTGCGGTGAGAAAGAGCTTCGGCATTGTACCATTTGTGAAGAAGATTGACACTTTGGCTGCCGAGTTCCCTGCCAACACCAACTACTTGTACACCACCTACAATGCCACTTCTTCCGACATTGAGTTCAACGAAAACGGAACCATGGTGTTGGGATCCGGCGTTTACCGTATCGGTTCTTCTGTCGAATTCGACTGGTGTGCCGTTGCTACTGCCAGAGCCTTGAGAAAGTCGGGCCACAAGACCATCATGATCAACTACAACCCAGAAACCGTTTCCACCGATTTTGACGAGGTGGACCGCTTGTACTTCGAGGAGCTTTCTTTGGAGAGAGTGTTGGATATCTACGAATTGGAAACTGCTAGCGGTGTCGTTGTCAGTGTTGGTGGCCAATTGCCACAGAACATTGCCTTGACTTTGCAAAATGAAGGATGCAACGTGTTGGGTACCAACCCTGAGGACATTGACAAGGCCGAGGACAGACACAAGTTCTCGCAGATCTTGGACTCCATTGGAGTCGACCAGCCAAAATGGAAGGAGTTGACTTCTATTGCTGAGGCCGAGGCCTTTGCTGACGAGGTCGGATACCCTGTTTTGGTTAGACCTTCGTACGTATTGTCTGGTGCTGCCATGTCTGTGATCAACTCCAAGAACGAGTTGGAGGCTAAATTGTCCAACGCCGCCAGCGTGTCGCAAGACCACCCAGTGGTGATTTCCAAGTTCATTCAAGGCGCTCAAGAAATTGACATTGACGGTGTGGCCCACCAGGGTCAAGTTCTTGTTCACGCTGTTTCCGAGCACGTGGAGAACGCTGGTGTGCACTCGGGTGATGCTACTTTGGTGTTGCCTCCTCAAAACTTGTCTCCAGTGCTTTTGGGCCGTCTTAAGGAGATTGCTGACAAGGTTGCGGCTGCGTGGAAGATCACCGGTCCATTCAACATGCAAATCATCTTGAACGACCAGAACGGCACTTTGGGAGATGCAGAGGCCGAGTTGAAGGTTATTGAGTGTAACATCCGTGCGTCTCGTTCGTTCCCATTTGTTTCCAAGGTTTTGGGCACCAACTTTATCGAGGTTGCGGCCAAGGCGCTTTTGAACGAAAACGTTCCTGCTCCAGTGGACTTGATGGCACAAAAATACGACCGTGTGGCCACTAAGGTTCCACAATTCTCCTTCACCCGTTTGGCGGGCGCCGACCCATTCTTGGGTGTGGAGATGTCTTCCACCGGTGAAATTGCCTGTTTCGGCCGCAACTTGGTGGAGGCGTACTGGACGTCGATTCAGTCCACAATGAACTTCAAGGTTCCACTTCCAGGTACCGGTGTTTTGTTGGGTGGAGACTTGACCAACGACAAGTTGGGTAAAGTTGCTCAGACCATCTCTGGTCTTGGCTACACCTACTACACGGCGTCTGCCCCAGTGGCGGAGTACTTGGCAAAGTACGTTTCCGAGCCCGTCGAGGTGATTGACTTCCCTAAGACTGACAAGAGAGCGTTGAGAGAAATCTTCCAGGAGAAGAAGATTGGTGCTGTGTTCAACTTGGCCCGTGCTCGTGCCGAGAACTTGTTGGATGAGGACTACGTGATGAGAAGAAATGCCATTGACTTTGGCATTGCTTTGTTCAACGAGCCCAACACGTCGCAGTTGTTTGCGCAATGTTTGAAGGAGAAGATCGGCACCAAGATTGCCTTCGACACTGTGCCAGAGTCGGTGGAGGTGCCTCACGAAGTCCAGAGATGGAGTGAGTTTTTGGGAGGAAAGCCAGTGTAGGCTACGCATAGAAACGCTAAATACTAAAATACAATTCAGATACAGAACTACAATGGAAAAACGAATAGGATATATAAAACCGACACACCACGAAGTCCAAGGCCATCTGTTTAGAGGCGAAGGCCCGGGAAAATAGAATTGGACCAGGAATAAAAACTAGCAGTGGACCAGAAACAAATACCAGCACAATGTTCAGCCGAAACCTCTGGTTTGAAACAAGGGGCTATATGAGTGGTCCGACAGCTCCAGAAAATGTCTAGGTCAAGTCGTCGTCGTCGTTCTCCACCACCGAGTTCTTGATCTTCAACAACATTTGCGTCTTCAACTTGTCCAACTTGGTGAACTGATCGTACTCGTATACCGTGTCGGAAAACGCCTGGACGTCACCCGACTCAATCGACGCCAAAATGTCCAGCACCAACTTGTATTCTCTAGTAGAAGGCCACGAGGGCTCTTCTTCGCAGAAACCATCGAGCCTCTTTTGTGCGTCCACCACATCGTCCATACATAAAGTGCACAAGATGTTTTTGAGGAAGTACTCCTTCAAGTTCCATTTGGTCAAGTTGTTTCCAAGCAGGTTCTTGATGATTCCGTCGTACAAGTCACGGGCCTTTCTGTAGGCGCCCAGAGCAGCGTTCAAGTCCGCACACTTCAAAAACGCCTTGTTGGAAAGCGCTTCGGCATGGTCGGTGGAAAAGTAGTCGCCCGCCTTCTCGTAACTCTGCGTGGCGTTTTCCACGTCGCCCGTCTGCTCGTAGAGCTCGGCCAAATCCATCTGGAAGTTAGCTGCCCGGCGAAACTGGCCATTTTGGGTCAAGAAAATGTGGATTGCTCTGGATAAGGCGTCGATGGCGTCAGAGGGCGAAACGCTCTTGAAACACTTGTACGCTTCGATGAGGTTGTTGGCCACGTCGTTATGGTTATTGAGCTGGCTCTGCAACTCGGCTGCTTTGAGGAATTGCAGACCTGCCAGGCCAAAATCCTTGCTAAGACGGTAAGTGTTGGCGGCTTGGATGTAGAGGTCGGTGGCCTCCTCAAGACGGTAGGAGGAGGATCCGCCGAAAAGGGAAAAGAAGCCGGTCTGTGGCTTGGCCAATTTTTCGGCCTCTGCGATGAGGGAGCGGGGGTCCAGCATAAGAAGTGGTGGGTGTAACTGAGTTCGGACAATTCTATGTAGGCGCGCGGATAGATACGGTGGAGGGCAAGATTGGGGCTAAACCGGTCCGGTGAATTACGGCGTTGAGGAGGACGGATTAGGCAAAAGGAGTTGTAGATGGCAATCCTTTTTGATTTCCTCTTATTGTACCTTTTTTTTTTTTCTAGGCTTGGTTTTTCGCCGTGGTATAAGCTTTCGCTATGCTCACTATGGGTTCTGCATTGTTACGCACGAGGTGCGATCCTATCACCTCTATGCGGCAATCTGTTCAAGAGTATATTGCTAGATGGTTATCTCTAATAATAGTTATCTTTAGTGGTGGTTATCTCTTATTATTATTCATCTCTAATAATAGTTATCTCCAATTAGAAATTATCTCTGATAATAATTATCTCCAATTAGTAATTATATCTGATAATTATCTTTAATTTTTTCTTGGATTCGAAATTGCCCTAAAGATGTGTTAGTGCAATCGACAAACTTTAGGACCCCGTACCACGGCAGATACTCGAGTAGGAATAGCAACTTTAGCCGTACTACTCTATGCTATATATTACATGAGATTTGATCCTAATCGTAATCGTTTTTATTATTAAGTGTGTTTGCTATATTTATGACAATATTAGTAGTTAGTTTATTTAATGATGTTGAGTTACGACTGAGGTGCCACACTGGGACACGACTACTACAAACCCGACTACTCGGGAGAAATCTGCGAGACCAATCTCCTCCCCTATCGATACTTCTCACTGGACATTTCTGGGTTTACTGTCTGTGCTTCTTATTGAACGCTTTGCCCGTTAGCGTATCTGCCCACCAATAGCAATATCAGTGATACAGGCACATATATCAATAAGTTTCTTCCGCTTTTTCTCCACACCATGAACCTATGATCAGGTAATTTGAATCGTGGCTATGGGCAAAACTGGAAAGCAGGTTATCTCCATAGTAAGCGCGCACTTATGTGCGCGATGTTTACATCTCACTACACCTACTTCCAACT
Organism: Clavispora phyllophila; assembly: GCA_030674715.1. Lineage (NCBI taxonomy): Eukaryota > Fungi > Ascomycota > Pichiomycetes > Serinales > Metschnikowiaceae > Clavispora > Clavispora phyllophila. Next base: position 10,764 of record JAKUAN010000064.1, read on the forward strand.
TTAGTACACAACTTCTTACTTTAGTACACCTACTTCCCACTTTAGTACACCTTCTTTCTACTTTGGCATACCTACTTCCTCCCTACTTCCTCCCCACAATGGAGACAGAAAAAATCAGATACGACCGGCTCAACCAGGTGGTCAAAAAGGCGGTAGAACAGACTGTCAAAAAACTGTTGATGCCTGAACAGCTCGAGAAGTGCTTCCCTACCATAGCCAAAATGGAAGGTGGTCCTGAGGCGCTAGAAATGGCTCGCAAACAAATACAGAAATACTTCCACAGCACCTGTTTCAAGCAGTTTGAGCACATTTTTGAAAACAGAGACATCCACAACAAGCTCGACCAGTTGGATGAGATTATTGCCGAGGCTCAGCGTGCCAAAAGCTTGGATTCGGCCAACTCGCGTGTTGCGGTGGACAAACTAACGGCAACACAACTAATTGAGGCTACGGTGGCACTGACGCGGCGAGATTCAATCAAAAAACTCACCATGATCTACGATCAGTTGGTTTTGGACAATAAACAGCTTTTTGAAGAGCTCCGGAACTTGGCCACGGAGCTGGATGCGGTAAAGCAGGATATTGAAAGCTCGATTGCAGTGCTACTGAGCGGGATCGATGAGATGAAGCTTCTGAGTCTAGATCTGCAGATGGATGTGCTCATGCAGCAGGTATTGGACTAATGGGATAAAAAGTACGTAGGAACAATCAACGGAGAAACAAATGCGGACTATATGATGCTGGTAGGAAAACAAAATTGCATTATTACGGGACACATTGTCGAAAAAAACTTTAAGCGGCAATCGGAGAAAACATGCCGACTTTACCATAAGGCTAACCTCTTATACTTATAGTTAGCATAAGTTGTGTATTAGGCTATGTAGGACATGAACCTATGGCATTAAGCATCATTTTAGACACCCATCATTGATCCACAGTTGGGATATGATATTTTACGTCAATAAATCTAAGTAATCCTTATTATAATTATATGTATTTAATAGGTTCCATTATATAATTACAAATAGCAGCTTGTGGACTGTCATATCATTCTTATTTTTGTACGCAGTTTAGTAAAACATCCAAAGAATATAATTATAAATATAAAATAGGATACAAGAAAACTGAGCCTTCTTAATGAAACGAATAGAAGATGCCTTTTACATCGTTCTCAATATTTTTAATATTTCCAGCTTTTTGAATTACCCGAATATAGGTATTAGCATGACGTAGAGTAGGTGAAAAGGATAAAATAAACTAAATATTGATATATATACAAATACAGTTATCAAATCTTTACATATAAAGTAATTATGCATATTCTATCTAAATCAGCAATAGCCATCACAATCCCATGGATTTCCGGCCCTACGCCCCACCGTCCAGTAACCAACTAACATTCATTCCAAACTATATACAAGAACTCTAGTTGTTAAGAAGGGCGTAGTTCTTTCTCGCCAACTGGTTGTACTCAGTAACCTTCTTCTGCAAGTCAGCAAAGTGCTTCTCTCTCTTCTTTTGCTTCTCCGACAACTTGACCAATTGCTTCTCGCCCCACACTTGGTAGTCCTGGAAGTACTGCTTGTCCATGTTGAACTCGCGGGTGATGACATCGTCGGTCAATCCAAGCTTGGCGATGGTGTAGAAATACTTCTCGGGGTTGTCTCTTTTCAAGTATTTCAACATCAGCTGTCTCTGCTGCACCAACTCACGCACACTCTGGATGTGTGCCTTGTCCTTGGGCGCCTTCTTCACGTGCTCGAACCCAAAGTGGATCTTGACCGTCATGATGGCCGCCTGCACTTCTGGAGATCCGGTGTCGCCGTCAAAACGAGCGAACTCTTTGCGCGCCAACTCGGTGGCCATCTTACGTCTGTCGGCCGCGTTGGAGTTCTTCATGTTCAAAATGGTCAACAACGCGGACTTCTTCTTTTCCTCGGTCTTGGCAATCAGCTCCATGATCACCTCGCCGCCGATGCTGCCGTCCAACGCCGCCTTCTGCGCTCCGTACAACAACTTCTCGAATTCTTGTCTGTTGTAGCCGTAGGCCAAGTTGGTGGGGTTCTGCAACTCCTGGTGCATTCTGGCAATGAACTTGTTGTTCTCCGCGCCCAAAACAGGGTCCACCTTGAATTCCTCGCGCTTGAGCGAATGCTGCTTCAAGTTGTTGACGTCTCTGATGATCTGGCGCTTCATTCTGTTTTCTCTTCTTCTCAAGGCTCTGACCTTGGATTTGGAGGCGTTTTCCGGCACAAACTGCTTGGCGGCCAAGTATGGCTGTATTTTGGCTGGTGCCGCATCTAGCGTCACGCTCTTGGTCCCGAAAAGGCGGCTGGCGGAACGGAACATGTTTGTGGAGATTTCAGTGGAGTGGTGAGAACAATTTTTTACTAGAGCGCTAGTTGGGCGCGCACGACCCGGCGAGTGAAAGTAGTGGGAGTTGGGTCTGGAACGACTGCTTCAGGATAAAAAGGGGAAAGGGGCGGGCTGAAATGGCGGAGGCCGCTTACTCTTCTTCCTTTGGTTTTGTTCGTTGATCTTTCTTTTTTTTTTTTTTCTTTCTGTGGTTGCTTGTTTGTATCACAGCGGTGCTCTTACTGTGCGCACTCTGCTCTATTTGAATCGCAGGTACACTCCACTATCACTCTGATACCCGACTATCACCACACCTTCCGTTTTCTACAGAAATTCTGCTGTTCTCAGGCCATTCTCATAGCCCATGTACGTGTTTATGTCTGCGTAGATCTTGCTTAGAAATCTCACGTCGCATTTTCCCCCACCTCCCGCTGTGATCTACCCGATGGGCCCTACCTATATCTTTGAGAACAATCTCCGACGTGTAAACCCCTACTACTTCGAGTACAAAACCCCATATAAGCAACGGTGGAACCGCCTTTCAGTCAAAGAAATCCTCACGCGAGAATTGGGCCAAAATGCTGACGTGGTGGAACTTGCTATCGATATGGGTCACATATACGTCACTTCCAACAACGGGAAGGCTGGCACGCCAGGAATCTTGCGCTTTTCCGATGCCCGCCAGCGTTTACTAGAGCCACACGATATTATTCACAATCTCCAACATATGCACGAGCCGGTTGTATGGCATGAGCCACCTCTTTTAGCGAAAAGCGAAGAAGACCCCACTAGCCAGCTCTTTTGCGGCGGGAAATACGAGGCTGTTGTTCAGAAGGGGCGGACTGTGGGCAGTTTCATTGTTTTGTTCGAAAATGATGATCTTGTGGTGGTCAACAAGCCTGCTGGTATGCCTACCCACCCCAGTGGTATCCATCGATATAATTCCGTGACGGAAATTATCCACCACGAACTCGGATTTCCAGTTTGGCCGTGTCATCGCTTGGATAAAGGCACTCTGGGAGTTTTGCTACTCGCCAAGACAAAACCTGCTTGCAGGCTCTTCCAAGAATTGATTCAGGCAAAAAAGGACAGTATGGAAAAGTGGTATATCGCCAGGGTAAAGGGTAAATTTGCCTACGACACCTGTACTTATACAAGTCCTGTTTTCAGTATCAATACTGCGGGTTCGGGCTATTTGAACACAAATGCTGAGACTGTTCCAGGAAAATCGGTAACCCACTTTAAACGACTACTGTATTCGGGAAAGCTAGATGAATCCATAGTTCTCTGTCGTCCGATTTCGGGCAAAATGCACCAGATCCGCATTCATCTTCGCAATATGGGTTTTCCCATCACAAACGACCCGCTATACAATCTGGCTGAAGGGCCAAATTCTAAAAAAGGAGAGGTTGAAAAGCTTTTATATGAAGAACTACTTTCCACATGGTCCTGTTTTGGTGTGGACAGTACCGGGCCAATTCCGGAAACTGTTGATGTCTCGCCTTTGGTAGCTAGACTAAGATCCCACATAATGCAATTGTCAACCATGCGCAAGAAAAATGACGAGAGGAAGATTGTTTCATCGTGCTCTGAATGCTTGAGACCCATTCACCAGGACAATCCTGACCGTGGAATATATCTACATGCATGGAGAATGTCGTACGGGGGAGTTCCCTCATTTTCCTTCCAGACAATGTATCCGCCATGGATGTTTTCCGACAACGACGCTATATAATTTTGAAATGATGGTGCTTACTTTGCTTTTTTTCTTTATTTTTCTCATTTTAGACGTTCTCGAGTGCTTTTTGTTATCTCGTAGTACACTCGCACAGTGCAACAAGTACACATCAGTACACCATCACAACGATCTTCATTCTGACTGACTTTAGCTTCCCATAATGGTCCCCAAGCCCAAATCTCAGAGTCTGTTGGTAACCATTCTAGAGTCTCTACGTCTGAAACTGGCGAAATCCTTTTCTCCTGCTTTTGTTTCAGATGTTTATAGCAAGATTTCGTCGTATGAAGATGTCGATGACTTGCTAGCATCCAGCTACTTTCAAAATATCGCTTGGAAGTTTTTCCATGCCGATGTGACCAATAACCACTTGGAGTTGATTCTATTGATGGCATTTTATGAGTTTGAATATCTCAATAGCGCCAATTGTTTTCTAATTATGGCAGAAGACCAATCTCGACTCAAAGATCTTCTTCTTCGAGTATTGCAGAGTACATTGGTTCACCAGGAGGCTAATTCCCGTCTAGAAGCTGCGGCGTTTTTGTTCTTAAGTGCTCAAATGCGGTATGATTCCTCTCTTTTGTTGCAGTGCAAGTTATATCCCAAATGGATTGAAACTGTTCCAAAACCATTTATGTCGCAGTTGTTAGGCGAGCCCAAGGAGGATGTCGGCCCCATTGAGCATTTCTTATACTTTACTATATGTGCATCCATTTCTCTGGATGTTCTCAGGGAAACTTTCCATCCATTTCGAATTTCTGCTCGTTTGGCTCACAATGATGTTGAGCCGCATCCTCGGATCCAAAAATTGGCCAGCATGCTATCAGATGTGCTTTATGGAGAAGAAGATGGCAAATCTTTTTTATTGAAAAAGGTTTTACTCCAAAGCCACGAAATCGCAAGCTTTTATGATGTGATCCACGCCCCATCAAAATATGATGTCGACCGGGAAAAATTCATTTCTTGTCTTTCAGGTTTGGATCAAGCAAAACTTGAAGAAATTGCGGTGTCTTTGGGCTATGAAGGTGAATTGAGCTTGGACTTTTTGCCACATGTGATAGCGGAAATTGTTCTAGGCCACAATCTTTCTACGGTGTCTTGTTCCACTTTGACTGAACATGAGCTTTTTGATTATTTTGAAGAGAGCACTGGGTATCCTCTTAGTGTTCCTTTGAGTATGCCAACAACAAAGCAGAACTTTTTGACCTCCATAAAAGAAAAAGCAGTCCTCGATATGTCCAAAAACATCAACACTCATATGATTAACTGTCTCAACCGGCTTACTATCACAGATCCCTCCAACGAAAACGGAATTCGTGGCTCGAGTAAATATTTCTTGAGGCCTTCGGGATTTTTGGTCGAAGGCGCCTCTGCTAAGTTAAGCATGAAAAAACTGTTCCCTGATATCAAACCGGGAGAACGAGTGGTTCTTCTCGAAATGCAAAAACCTAACAAATATGACTCTTCTTATCGGATGCAGAAGTACGGTATTTTCACGGCAAGAGTCGCTCGTGTCATTTCAGCTTCTGATGAATCGATTACCATTGGATGGAAGTTTCCCGGATTTGAGAAGAGATTTAATGCAATGGTTCGTCTTCCGCAAAGTTTCTCGGCATTAGAGGCACTTGAGAAAGCCATTGGAGAATATACAGAAGATTTAACTTTGAAGGCAACTGGAGATAAAAACCAGCTCAATCTCGAAGTTTCGGTCGACTCCGTGGCTTATGAAACTCTTCTGGAAATTACAACGCTCCCGCCAATTAAAAAGAGAAGATCAGGTTCAATCACACAGGATGTATTTGACTACAACGGAAGCAAAGTTGTTTTGGGCAAGAAGTATCAAGCGCTTCTGGGGCCGCAAGCGAAAGTGCTTTTGGATATGGTGACACTGAAAACAGTTCATTTTCCCGGAAGTTCCAACGAATTCTTCCCTGCCGTGGTTGAATTTCTTCAGGTTGTTTCGCAAAACTGGCCCAAGGAGAAGTGTCTTATTGTTGTTCCTCATGCAGCGGCCGTTCAGCTTTTTCCCGTGTGTGAAAATCTCCTGCTCTTGAAGTACCGTGATGCTTCAGAAATTGCTCGTGCCAACCAGCTCAGAGATTCGCTTCTAGGCCGGGTTTCCAAGCTTGCCGCTCATCTTGGATTAGGTCAGTACGATTTTGGCAGTAGCGTGCGCAATGCACTCATGCTTTACCATTGCCATGTTAAACCTCGGTGGGAGCAGTATCTCGGGCAATTGGCCAAACTGAAGGAAAACGCAGTGAAATACCCGTTCCACAAAGAAGAGGCAGGCGACGGCGAGCATTTGGAGCAATTGCTTCTCCGAGTAGTGGACCACTATGCCTCAATCAAGGCGATATTCGCCGAGTTGCAGCAAATCGCTCCGCTTTCGCTCGATTGCACCGCCGACGACATTCATGTCTTTTTGGCGAAACAGAAACGGCACGTTGTGGCTGCGGTAGAAGATGCGGCCACGTTGGCGTGTAAGTTTGACCGCATTGTTCTTTTCGGCGGAGTTCCTGAATCCCAGGTTCCGGTTCTCCGATCTCAACCTCGCCTGGTTGCGGTTTTCGGCATGGGGTATTTGGCGCCGGGGAAATCAGAGAATCTTCCCAATGCGGCCTCTGGCGCCGTGTCTCGGACCGAAATTGCCCGTTTGTATGGAGAAAAGGGAGTGGGTATCCGCAGCTACAATCTGGGACTCAAGTACGCGGTGCAGAATGTCAGTGTGCCTTTCTCGTCCCACCAAGTCAATGTTGAAGAGGCAAAATACTGCGTTTACCTCTTCCAGTACTTGCGGCTCTTGGGCTATCCGCACCACCGGATACTGGTTGTGGTGAACTCGCCGTTTATGTACAAGTTGATAGAAGAAGTTCTTGAGGAACAGAAAATCGGCCGCAACTCCACCGCCTGCGACGACCGGCGCGGATTCCGGTTTGGCTGGCCTCTTCTCCAGCACATGCAAGCGGTTTTTCCTGCCGACTACGTGATCGTCTCCACACATGGCGACATGAGTTTCCGCAAGTGGAACAACGCTCTTCGCAGTGCTGCGCTTGGATTCTACAGTGTGGGAAGCACAGCAATCGGGAGAATCCAGAACGGGCCGTTTGAGCTCTACACCGGCGGGTCGTTCGTACGGGGAACCGACCACCGGGAAAATTCCGAGTGCTACGTGATAGAAGACGCAGCCCATATGGGAGAATACATTGCCCAGATGACCAAAGCCCGCACTGCGTAAGCGAAGCCGCACAGGTAGCTGTACGGAAGGAAACGGAAAGAAGTGCCGAGGATGAACATGAGAAGGAAGCGTGGGTGAAGACTCTGGACGGTTTTATTTTTCTTTTTTTTTTTTTTTTTGTTTGCTCGTCGCTGCTTCGCCTCCGTATTTTCCTGCGCCATTGGAACTGGACCGCACATGCCGTGGAAGCATGTTCGATGCATGGAAAATATTGTGGTCTCGACTATAGTGAAGCAGAATGCCGCGGCTGTATCACGTGAAGAATCTTGGCCCGGCCCCAGCGCTACAGTGACAGAAACCCGGTTCACTGTAGTAACAAAAGAACCAGATACATAGTTGCAATGTATGGAGCACCAAATATCACGTAGGAGGGCCAGCGCAAGGAGCGACTTTTTTTATTTTTTTTTTTTTTTTGCCGACATTGGGCCGCACAGGCACACGCCTCAGAAACCGTTGAAAACGGCGTTTATCAATTGCCTTATCTTGCTTATGTCAGCAGAGCCGTTTATCTTATCCGGGCGACATTTCCACTTTTGCTGCGACATTGTCCCGTGTCGTCGCATCTCCCTTCAGCACCAGCCCCACCACCACTTCGGCACTTTCGGACAGAACGGCCAATGCACTGTGTAGACCGAGATTGCACCACAAACCACCATTGTTTTTCCCGTCTTTTTATGGTCCCAGCCGGACCCGGGGGCGCATATGGCCCCATGTAGACACCCGTGCCTCCGGAGATCCCATTGTATAGAGAACAAGTGGTCTCAGGCAAAAAAAAACAAAAATGTCGCAAAGGGGCCCGCGCTTATCTGAGTGTTTAACTTTTCCCAAAAAAAAAGTATACTGAAAATTTTTCTTTATCTGACCCTGGTGCAACCCCGACCCCCAAAACCCCCGATCCGGTTTGCAAACGATATTCCGGTCTGTCCGTCAACTCCGATCCTTCCCCGTCCCCTTGCTTCCCGCCGATCGTGATCCACCGAAAAAAAAAAATCGTGAAAAACTCTCGCTCGTTAGCCGCCAGCTCCCTACTTTACCCGTTACAACTCCACAACTCCGTCCATTGCCCCCATGAGCGAAATCCAACGGTTCCCCCCTATGGTGGACGCCAACCCCGTGCATCCTAACGCCAAAACAACCACCCAAATCAACAACGGCACCACCTGCACCAAAAGCAACATTTCTTCGCCGGTTTGCCGCAACTGCAAAACACAAACCACGCCGCTCTGGCGCCGAGACGAAACGGGCCAGGTGTTGTGCAATGCGTGCGGGCTCTTTTTGAAGTTGCACGGCCGCCCACGTCCCATCAGCTTGAAGACAGACACCATCAAGCTGAGAAACCGCATCAAGCAGCCCAACTTCTCCAAGCTGGGGCCCAACACCCCCGAGCTCAAGCTGAAAGACGTCAAGCTGGGCCGCAAGCTGCCCAAGTCCGCGAAAAAGAAGCTGGGCACGTCGCCGCTGCCGGACGGCTCTCTCCAGCAGACCCGGTCGCCGCTTCCTTCCCAGCCGCGGGCACCGTTCGGCCCGGGCGCGTACGCGCCGCTGGTGAGCCACTTCTCCGGTTTGCCGCCCCAGGTGCAGCTGCTCCACTACCCGCTGTCGACGCCGACGCAGTTTGCGCCCGGGTTGCAGCGCATCACCTCGCCGCTCTTGCTCTCCACCACCGCGCTGATGCTGAACGCGCGCGCATCGGGCGCACCTGCCATGGGCCTTGCGCTGCCGAAGGGCTTGTCTGCGGTGCAGGCTGCGGGTGCGTTGGAGAACATGCTGAACGAGTTGGGACCCTCGGCCACGTTTAAGAGCGGCGCGCCCGTCAACGGCGGCTCGCTTATGGGCGGGCTGCTCAAGGCGCGCGCCACGCTCTCGACGCCGGCCACGGCCTTGGCCACACCCAAGTTGCCTGCGTTGGGCCCCAAGGCCGACGAGGTGATTGCGTCGCCCTCGTTCGGGCCTCAGTTCCACCTCCAGGACCATGCGGTGAAGCACGAGGCTCCCGACCTGTCCAAGCCCGCTTTGCCGCCTCTCCAGCACGTGCAGCCGGCACAGGCGGCGTTGCCCCACTTCCAGAGCAGTTTCAGCTCGTCCGCGCTGACACCCCAGGGCCAGTCGCGCGCTCCTTCGGCGCCTTTGACCAACAGCACGTCGGCGCCTGTTGCATCGCTTGCTGCTGCTTCCCAGCCAGAAAAGAGGGCGCACGCCGCGCAGCTGGTGGAAGGCGCCTACAATGGTGCGGTTGTCGCCGGCGACAAGGGCGATGCAACTAAACCTCACGCCACCAGCCACAGCCCCAGCCGTTCGCGCACTCCAACCAACTACAGCACCACTGGCAATACCCACGCAAACCCACATAACGCTGGCCCCAGCTATCGTGCCAATGTCGCTAGCTCAAACAACGCTAGTGCCTCCGGCTCCACCAGCAACGCCAACAACGCCGGCGCAAGTGAAGCCAATGCTAACTCCAATGCCAGCTCTAACGGTAACAACGGTGGCGGAGGTAATGGCAACGGCAAGGGTGGCAACAACTCGGGCTACGAGGTCACCTTGTTGAAGACGCGCATCTCCGAATTGGAGTTGGTTAACGACTTGTACAGAACGCGGATAATGGAGTTGGAAGCCATGGAGCAAGCTGCCCGTTTAAGAGAGGCATCGATGAGAAAGCGGTTGGACGAAATGCTCGCCATGCAAGGACACGACTCTGCGCACTTGCAAAGAGCGTACCCCGGCGAGGAGTCTGAACTGAAGAGATTCAAGCTTGCAAAGTGAGCATACCCACCTCCTGCTGCCGCTGTGCAGCATTTGACGCATGAACGATAAATACTAGGATGAGGAAGGCCCCATTCCCTTAATTACGACTTATTTATTGCCTTCTGGGCTGTATATAAAGACACGCCTATACGGTTGATATTGTAGGAGCGATGGGTCCTAGGTCGTTAGACCACAGCGTAATCGAGTCTAAACAAGATTTGGCCGGGTTTTGGGACACACTGGAGGGCGTATATGTAGGATTGGATCTATTAGGTGGATAAGATTACTCTATGGCTGAAACTGAAGGTTAGATCGATTAGATTAGATTTAACAGATAGGTGCTACACTTGAGGAACAGAAAACCGATACCTGATAAAGCGATATGAGACTTCTCTGTGCTTCTTCTGGGATCTGTAGGACGAGGGTTAGGTACTGAGGTGGTCCAAGCGTAGCGTGAAACTTATGTTGGAGACTTATAACTACAGATATCAATGAAGTATACGAGACTCAGTCATATGGCTCATCGATTCATACGACACTCATGGTCATAATGTCACATGGTTTATTGAAGACTTTTCCCAGTCCATCAGTCTCCACTTTAACCTACATCCCACAAATAGCGGCATATATTCATAACTACCTAGGTACGCACATCGGGCTCCTCCTTGCCCAAATACTGCTTGAACTTCAACAAGCTCAACACCACAGCAATGTCTGGAGCCAAGAAGTCGCTCACATCCTGGCCGTACGACGCAGCATCGGAAGAGTGCTTCTCCAAGTACAATCTGACCGTAGCGCCGGAAGAGCCGGTACCCGACAATCTGACAATAAAACGTAAGCCGTTCTTGAACTTGATGAACAAGCCCTGGTTGGCAGAAACAGAACCGTCCAAGTCTGTGTAGGAGAAGTTGTCAGCGGCCTCCACCACGTAGCCCGGAGCCAACTCGGAACCGGGCGAAGCAGACGCCACAATGGAAGCAAAGTTCTTCACCAAGTCTGCCGCACCGTCGCTGGAAACCTCCTCGTAGTCGTAACGGGTGAAGAAGGTTCTGCCGTACTTGAGCCAGAACTTGTTCTGGACGTTCTTGATGGACGCCTCCTCATCGGGGAACTGGAGGTTGAAGTCGGCCAACACGTTCAACCACGCGCAAATGGCCCACAAGCCGTCCTTCTCGCGGATGTGGTTGGAGCCGGTACCGAAGCTCTCCTCGCCGCAAATGGACAACTTCTTGGCGTCAAAAAGCGAGCAGAAGAACTTCCAGCCGGTGGGCACCTCGTACACGTTCAAGCCCTTGGCCTTGGCCACCAAGTCCAATGCGCCGGACGTGGGCATGGAGCGGGCCAAGCCGTACACACCCTGCTTTTTGAAGTAGGGAATGGAATCGGCGTATTCGGCAATAATGGCCACGGAGTCGCCCGGCGACACGAACGCGCCCGCGCCGTAGATCATGTTGCGGTCGCCGTCGCCGTCGGACGCCGCGCCGAACGCGATTTTCTCGCGGTCCACGCGCTCCACCAACGTACGGGCGTAGGTCAAGTTGGGGTCGGGGTGCAACCCGCCGAAATCCGGCTGCGGCACGCAGTTCTGCACCGCCGACTGCGGCAACCCCAACTCGTCGACAAAAATGCGCTGGCCGTACGGCCCGGTGATGCCGTTCAACGCGTCAAAGAGCACCAGGAGCTTCAGCTTCGCAATGAACTTGCGGATGAGGTCAAAGTCGAAAATGTCCTTCAAGAGCGCCACGTAGTCCGCGGTCGGGTCAATCACCTCCACCTGCAACGGGCCCGCCGACACCGTGCCCACGCGCAGGAGGTCCACCGCGTCGAGCGCCTGGAGCTTGTACTGGGTGAGGCTCTTGGAAATGGCGAAAATGCGGTCTGTCACGCTCTCGGGCGCAGGCCCGCCGTTGGCCAAGTTGTACTTGATGCCCATGTCGTTTTTGGGCCCGCCGGGGTTGTGCGACGCCGTCAAGATGATGCCGCCGGTGGCGTGGCGGGTGCGGATCACATGGGAGGTGGCGGGGGTGGAGAGAAGCCCGTTCTGGCCCACAATCAACTTGGCCACGCCGTTGGCGGCGGCCATCTGCACAATGAGCTGGATCACGTGGTCGTTGTAGTAGCGGCCGTCGCCGCCCACCACCAACGTGGCGTTGTGGCAGCCCTCGGGGATTGCTTCGAGAATCGCCTGGATAAAGTTTTCCGTGTAGTGCTTCTGCTGGAACACCGCGACTTTCTTGCGGAGACCGGAGGTGCCGGGCTTTTGGTCGGCAAACGCAGCGGTGGAGACAATGTGCGACATGGAAGATGGGGGAGTTGCGGTGTTTGGGGAAGAGGTTTCGAGTGTGGAGAGTGGATATGTGCACGTTTTTTATAGGTGGTGGTGATGTCCTGCAGACACCGCGGTTGGGTAGTTGCTTCGTCCATTGTTGGACACGGAGAGGCGGCGGTTGAGGTGTGGCCGGCGGGGCGACATTTTGCTGGCGGGGGAGGTGTTGGCGGTTGGCCGCCGTTTTGGCGGCCACGCTGGGCCGGGCGAAGGTGCTGGGAGGGACAAATGTCGTCGGGCTTGGGGGCTCTCGTCCTGCAGACTGGCACCATGATCGGACTTTTCCTGTTTGTCGCCTGGTGGGGAGACATTTCCCCAATCCCCGCAGTGGGGGCTCCGCGTCACTCCACTCTGGTCACGGTGCCGGCGCTAGGGAGCAGCGGCGGGCCCGGCTTCCCCGTGGGAGACAAATGTCGCACCGGCCCGTGTCGCCGTGTCGCACCTCTCCAACCCGGCATCGTGTCGCGCCGTGTCGCGCCGCGGTGGCCCTAGCCTCCGCCGCCCCGCTTCGATGCTTCTCTGGCATGGTTTCCGCGCACTCGCCGCGCCTATCCTGCAGCAGGACGAAGGACGGCGATAGAATTTGCGGCATGGCCAGTATGGGGAAGAACGGGGAAATAGGCGCATGAATGGGCAAAATTGGGCAAAATTGGGGAAAGGTGGCCGCGGGTTTTCCCCAAATGGATGTTTTTGCGTTCCGCCGGTGATGCATGGCTGTGGAAGTCACCACATCTCCTCCGAACAAGGCATTGTGCAATTCTATGGATCAGGAAATTGTGCAATTCTATGGATCAGGAAATTGTGCAATTCTATGGATCGGGAAATTGTGCAATTTTATGGATCAGGAAATTGTGCAATTCTATGGATCAGGAAATTGTGCAATTCCATATGGTTAGCCGGGCGCATCTGAATGCAACGCTGCACTGCAATTCGGGTTGCATCGTATCGCAACTCAGGTTTCTCCACAGGTTGAACTGCTTAATTCTACAGTGGCTAGACTCTCCTTTCGCTGGGGCAAACGGGCCATTTTCGCTGGCATCTATGGGTAGCATGTTCAAAGTGTTTGTTGGCGTACATCCACTCGTCCATATACTGAATTTCGGCACTCCCATAATCTTTTCAATGTTCATGAAAAGTCAATCTTCATAAGTAATTCAACGAGAACCGCTCTCGCTATTAGTCGACTTTTTCTGCTCGAAGTACATACTCATAATTAGCCCTGTACTCCTCCTCAGCCAACTCTTGATGAGCTCCTTACACCATTCGCATTTCCGAATCGGACTGAAATCGTTCGTTTGATACTCAAATCCATATCACCTAAGCATCTCAATACCCATTCAGCCCTCACATTCGTACTCTGATTGATACCCGGCCACACAACTCATCCATTTCAAATCCAATTCACGGCATCCCCTCTCTCCATCACCGCTTCCTCCACTCTACATCTCATTTCGACTCATTATCATCCATATGTACTCATACCTTACTTTTTGATCACTTGGTTGATGGCATCCGCCAAGTAGTCAACGTTGTTCTCGTTGACACCAGAAATGGAGAAACGTCCGTCCTCGGTGGCGTACACAGAGTACTTTTCTCTCAATTCAATCACCTGCTCCGCATTCAAGCCGGTGTAGATGAACATACCTCTCTGCTTCAACAAGTGGTCCCAGTTGTAGTTGGTCTTGTCCAACTTCTCGTACAACTTGTCTCTGACCACGTTCAAACGGCCCACCACCGCGTCCAAGTCAGCCAACCACTCGGCCATCAAGCCCTCGTCAGAGAAAATGGTCTCGACGATTCTAGAACCGTGGATAGGAGGGTTGGAGTACATTGGTCTGATGAGCTTCTTCAACTGAGACTCAACCGCAGCAGAGTGGTCGCCAGACTCGGTGACAATGGAGATGGAACCCACTCTCTCACCGTACAAACCCATGTTCTTGGCGAAAGATTGGCACAAGGCGTAGCTAGGGATCTTACCCTCGGCAACAAGTCTGTTCATCTTGCGGATCAAACCAATGTCCTTGTATGGAGAACCCGAGGCGAAACCTTGGTACGCCATGTCCACCAATGGGAAAAGCTTCTTTTCTTGCACAATGGCCAAAACCTCGTCCCACTGTTCCGAGGTCAAGTCCATACCGGTAGGGTTGTGGCAACAAGCGTGCAACAAGATCACCGACTCGTCCTGGGCCTTGGAAACGGACTTTTTCAAGTTCTCGTAGTCCAATCCGTTGGCGTCCTTGTCGTAGTAGGTGTAGTAGTCAGCCGACATGCCGGCATCGGTGAAAACGGCCACGTGGTTGGCCCAGGTAGGCTTGGGCACAATGATGTGGCTGGAAGAGTAGAATCTCTTCAAAAAGTCCGCAATCACACGCAAAGAGCCGGTTCCCGAGATGGTTTGCGCAGTGACAATTCTGTTTTCCTTGATCAACTTGGCGCCGTTGATGTCTTTGCCGGAGTTGTTGAAAATAAAGTCTCTGACCGCAGTTTGGAACGGCTTGGAGCCGGTGATTCCGGTGTACTCCTTGTTGGTTTCCTTCTCCAACAAAATTTTCTCCGCCTTCTTGACCGAAGGGAACACAATTGGCTTACCGGAGTTGTCTCTGTACGCACCAACACCCAAGTTGATCTTTTGCGCATTGGAGTCTCTTTGGAACGCCTCGGAAATGCCGAGAATCTTGTCAGGGGGAGCCAAGGGAATCTCGTTCCACTTGCCCAATCTGGCGGTGAGCGAAAAAGGTCTGACGGAGGCGCGTCTAAGCATAGTTAAGAAGAAAAATGCGGGAGGAAATTTTCACTGGTGATTTGTCCGCGTTTTATACTCGCGGTGTCAACGGTCCGAAGTCAAAATTTTCGGGTGGAGAAATGACTCAAGTCATATGCACGCGGATGACTCCCTGACTCAATCGCTGACTCGCCGTATGTGGTTTTTGCCATTGGCCGCGCCCGTTGCTTTTTTCCTACGCTACACATTATACTGGGTTTTCTTCTTCCGCCTTAGTAACCCGCTGCTAACTGACACCTAAGACTGGGTAGTGTATGATGGTTGAGGGGAAGTGGTGTCACCTTCTGCAATGTCCGAGGTGGAGAAAACCGAAACGGAACGCGCGCTTCGGTCGAACGGATGGCCGCGGATTGTATCTCCGGCTTTGGGTGTCCCGAAATGCTCCGCCGTTGGCGCAAAAGGCTCCGTGCGCAGGATGCACGGGTGTGGAGCACTTCGGGTGTGGTGCACGGGTGTTGGCGGGTAACGCGGCCCGCTCTCGGCAAGATTATCGCAACTTTTGCGCACGGATATTTTGCGGGTAAGGGGGGGGGAGGTTTTTCCGTCATCTGCAAGCAGCCTAAAGTTTTTCCGCATCTCTGCTGCAAACGCACCTGCCGCGGCGACCACAAAATCGGCAGTGGCCAACAAAACGTAACCGGGCTTTCTATATGTTGTCACCGGTAGTTCCAGTACAAAAGTGCTTGTGTATGTGGCGCTTGATTTGTAGAGTTTCCACCTAGCCATCTTGTCGTGCCTGAAAATCCCCTCTGCCTCACAATTTCTCGAAACCAAAACAATTTTCTTGCCCGGAATACGCTAAAACTACCCCAGGATCATCGTAAATACGTTCAAGACATTTCATTACATTAGCGACACTGAGAATACCATATCGCTCAATCGTATACTTAAAGTTAGTGCCATCTACAGTTGGTCTAGGACCTATTGCCTCTATTGTCATATCTATATCGTAACTATTAACATCTCCCTCATATGCAGTAGAAATATACTATTCTAAACCTGCTCATCAGTTGGCTTTTCTTGAGCAGCGTAACCAGTAGAATGGGTCATGTGCTCAAGAGATGGAGGAGTCCAGCTGGTGGACTTCCATGCAGAAATGCCAGAAGCGTACATCTCGTCGACTTCTTCCAAAGAAAGACCCTTGGTCTCATAAACGAAGAAGTAAACGTAGAAGAACGAGAACAAGAGACATCCGAAGAAAACAAAACCATAGTAGAAATGGATGGCAGAAGTGATGAATGGAGTGAAGAAGGAAATCAAGAAACCCCACAACCAGTTAGCAGCAGTAGCGACAGACATGGCCTTGGATCTGATTCTCAATGGGTAAGACTCGGAAACGATACAGTAGACACCACCAGCCCAGGTAGAAGCGAAACAGAAGATGTAAAGACAAGTGATGAAAATCATACCATCACCGGTTGGCTTTCTGGTGTTGCTGGTAACATTCTCAGTGCCGTGAATGTACAAACTTTGAGTACCAAGAAGGGAGTAGATGATGAAGCAGATAGACATAGCAGAAGAACCGACCAAAAGACACATTCTTCTACCCATCTTCTCAATAGCGTAGATACCGACAAAAGTGGAAGCAAAGTTGACAACACCCAAGACAATGGAGGTTTGGAAAGAATCAGTCATACCGACAGCTTGGAAAATAGTAGTACCGTAGTAGAAGAAGTAGTTGTCACCAGTCAATTGTTGCAAGGATTGAAGCATGATACCCATAATAACTCTTCTGAAGATCTTTGGCTTACCGGTGATCAATTCCTTCCAAGAAGCCTTACCGGCCATGGCCTCTCTGTCAATACCGGCTTGGATAAGTTGAACTTCAGTGTAAACAGCTGTATCTTCTTCGGAGATCTTGTTGGATCTGGCAATGGACTTTCTAGCTTCGTCAAGCTTACCCTTCTCGATCAAGTATCTTGGGGATTCTGGCATGCTCAACATACCGACAACCAAAAGGATAGCCCAGGCAAAACACAAACCCAAAGGAACTCTCCACTGTCTGGAGTCGGAGTACTTCTTAGTACCGTAAGTGGTACAGTAACCCAAGAAAATACCCAATGTGATGAACAATTGGAAGCAGCACACCAAGGTACCTCTAATTTGCTTTGGAGAAACCTCAGAGATGAAAAGTGGCGAAATGACAGAAACAATACCCACGGCAAGACCAGAAATAAGACGACCGATGAAGTATTGGTACCAAGCATATTGAGAAGCAATTTGAATGATGATACCGACAACGTAAATAACCATGGCGGTCATCAAACCCATTCTTCTACCCCAGATATCAGCAACCTTGGAAAGAATGATACCACCGACAGCACAACCGACGTTGAAAATGGAAACAACCAAACCCATTCTGACGTTAGACATACCGTAAGTACCATCACTGTCCAAGGTACCGAATCTTCTCAAAAAGTCGGTCATGTTGACGAAACCAGAAATTGTACCAGTGTCGAAACCGAAAACGAAACCACCAAAGGCAACCATCATACAGAAAATGGAAATGGAGATGTAATCAGAGAATCCCTTTTCAGGCATGCTGTGTTCAAGTTGCTCTTGCAACTTTTCCTCCTTTTCTAAAAGGGATCCGTTGACTGGCGTAGTGCCAGACGAAGTATTTTCTTGAGACATTTTTAAGATTGAATCTTTCTAATGAAAGTGGAGAGAAATGATTTGGGAGACGACGAGCTCCGGTTTTATACCTTTTCTGGGCTTGCTTGCTTGCATGTGGTCAGTTCGGAAAATTTTAATGCACCATGACCGCAGTATGCACGGCTCCTCCATGAACGCTCCAGGTTTCTCCGGATCGTTTTGAGTAACCACGACCGGTGCGCATGTACGGCAAAAGAGACTTAGTTTGTTTCTGTTGATCTGATGGTATTATTCGTTTTTCGCATATCGTGTTCTTCCCCAAGTTTCTGTTAATGTGCACTTTGAATGAATTAAAATCGGCGAAACCGTTATTTGTCATCCTTCGGTCATCGCAACGGCTCGGAAAATCATGGCTCGGAACGGTCGACGCATGATGTGATTCCTGCATTTATTCACATGCCACGGCGTCATCCGCGCCGGTTCCGCCAGACTCGGAAAAAAGAGGACGCAAGCCTCAGGTGTTCCCAAAAAAACTTATGACCATAAACCGCCTTCACCCTGGTGATGCTTGAAAATAGTGTCTTTCTTCAAGTTGTCGTCTGGCCTAAGCCATCAATGTCAACCAACATGGTGGATCACCGGGTTTGAAGACCCAGAAATTTCTTTTTCTTGTTCCCGTTGCTGACCAGCGATTTTCCTGCATGTGCCAAGGTGGCGGTCAGAATAGCTCAAAAGAAATCACAATAACACACCATTTGTCCGATATGCCGTAGTGCAGGTCGAGTAAACCTGCAGCCAACTGCGCCATTACGTAGAGAGCTGTCGGAGCCAGTGTCACCCGACAAGATATGCGTGTCCACGGGCTTGAAGTTAGAATCTATCCCCGGTATTACCCCACTGCATTGCATTCGTGAATCAGCTGTTTTTGCGGGAGAAGGATTTAACAGGCTTGTTTCGGCAGCATTTGCTCTTTGTGTCTGGCCTGTCCTATAGTCTGGGGTTTGACGGATCCTATAAGAAGATAAATTCGAGGCCAAATAAAGAGAACGCTTGGTAAGCACCCAATTCTTGAAACTCTTGGTTTGGTGTTTCTTTCATGCATCCCGCCTTGTAGATTCGCCCAACTTACGGGGAGATTTTTTCTCGGAGAAATCCCGACTCCGGTAATGTATTATGTGCAGAATGGGGCGATCGGAATTTCTTTTGAAGTCCTGTCCGGTTTAACCCTCCATGTATGTCAGGCACAGTAATATTGTCTACCCACATTTTCTCCGCATTACCTAGAGGGGTATTTTGACCTGTTCATATTACTCGCTTTATAAGCGTTTAATCTGATACACGCTTATCTGGAATTTGTTTTTCGCTGATCTCCCGCGTCTTTGGTTTCATGTAACTTTTCTTTTTTTCACTGGATCTGTGAAGACTGTTTGGCCAATATCTCACTTCTCCTTTAGTTTTCATAGGCCCACAAGGAAAGATTTTCATGAATATTTACACATCGTACTTAATACGATGGCTTATTAACACTGCATCTATTATGACATCAAATTCGTAACTATGTAAAATCCTCTTGAGTAACGAAAATTAGGGTGAGGATACTTCTGCTCTTGAGATTATTCTAAACTTGCTCATCGGTTGGCTTATCTTCAGCAGCGTAACCGGTGGCGTGAGCCATGTGTTCAAGAGATGGAGGAACCCAACCAGAAGACTTCCATGGAAGAACACCAGAAGCGTACATCTCGTCGACTTCTTCCAAAGAAAGACCCTTGGTCTCGTACACGAAGAAGTAAACGTAGAAGAACGAGAACAAGAGACATCCGGTAAACACGAAACCATAATAGAAGTGGATGGCAGAGGTGATGAATGGAGTGAAGAAGGAAATCAAGAAACCCCACAACCAGTTAGCAGCAGTAGCGACAGACATGGCCTTAGATCTGATTCTCAATGGGTAAGACTCGGAAACGATACAGTAGACACCACCAGCCCAGGTAGAAGCAAAGAAGAAAATGTAAAGACAGGTAACGAAAATCATACCATCACCGGTTGGCTTTCTGGTGTTGCTGGTAACATTCTCAGTGCCGTGAATGTACAAACTTTGAGTACCAAGAAGGGAGTAGATGATGAAGCAGATGAACATGGCAGCGGAACCAACCAAAAGACACATTCTTCTACCCATTCTCTCAATAGCATAGATACCAGCGAAAGTGGAAGCAAAGTTGACAACACCCAAGACAATGGAGGTTTGGAAAGAATCGTTCATACCGACAGCTTGGAAAATGGTAGTACCGTAGTAGAAGAAGTAGTTGTCACCAGTCAATTGTTGCAAGGATTGAAGCATGATACCCATAATAACTCTTCTGAAGATCTTTGGCTTACCAGTGATCAAATCCTTCCAGGAAGCCTTACCGGCCATGGCCTCTCTGTCAATACCGGCTTGGATAAGTTGAATTTCAGTGTGAACAGCTGGCTCTTCTTCGGAGATCTTGTTGGATCTAGCAATGGACTTCTTGGCCTCGTCGATTCTACCTTTTTCAATCAAGTATCTTGGGGATTCTGGCATGCTCAACATACCGACAACCAAAAGGATAGCCCAGGCAAAACACAAACCCAAAGGAATTCTCCACTGTCTGGAGTCGGAGTACTTCTTAGTACCGTAAGTGGTACAGTAACCCAAGAAAATACCCAATGTGATGCACAACTGGTAGCAGCACACCAAAGTACCTCTAATTTGCTTGGGAGAAACCTCAGAGATGAAAAGTGGAGCAACAACGGAAACAATACCGACAGCGACACCAGAAATAAGACGACCGATGAAGTATTGGTACCAAGCATATTGAGAAGCAATTTGAACGATGATACCGACAACGTAAATCACCATGGCAGTCATCAAACCCATTCTTCTACCCCAGATATCAGCAACCTTGGAAAGAACGATACCACCGACAGCACAACCGACGTTGAAAATGGAAACAACCAAACCCACTCTGACGTTAGACATACTGTAAGTACCCTCACTATTCAAAGTACCGAATCTTCTTAAAAAGTCGGTCATGTTGACGAAACCAGAAATTGTACCAGTGTCGAAACCGAAAACGAAACCACCGAAGGCAACCATCAAGCAGAAAATAGAGGTAGAAAGGTAATCCTTAAAACTCTTTTCGGGCATGGCAGCAAGGACCTCGTCTTCCAACTCCTTCTCCAAAATGGAGCCATTGACTGGTGTAGTACCAGTAGTATTAATATCTTCTTGAGACATTGTAGAACGTTATAATTATCTGTTGAATGATGAGGAAAAAAATTAAATAAAGCGGGAGGTTGACACCCTTATATACCTAGGTCCAAGGACGGGAATGTGGTCTGCCACTCGGCTCTGTTTCGGAACAAATTGGATCGTGCAACAGAACAGAAAAAACGCCTGATGCATGTGCGTATTATATGCAGTTGTCTCCAGGCCGCGCTCCAGGTTCTCCGTACCGCTCCCCCGGAAAAACTGGTCTCTCCCCACTCACTTCTGCATCATTCACGACAGGACTTCTGGCTATGTTACTTCTTTTTTTATACTCAAAAAGTGTCTCGGTATATGATAATTATCTTTTACGATCTTCTTGTTAAATTTCGGACTTAATATCACAAATCTGTAATGAATAACGAGATTTTGTTTCTTCTTTCCCCACCTCACCCGAAGGAAAAACTCGTGTCATACCGGAAACTTTTCATGCCGCGCGTCTAATACACAATGCCTGTGTGCATACAATATCTGAGTTATTGGTTAAATTTCTAGTATTATGCCGGCCATAAGTCATCCATAGAGGCACTAAAAAGATCTCCTGATTTCAAGGAAGGTTGGATGTCATCTGTATACATTCTATGGTTTGCAATTTGGTTAGAATTTATTTATAGATTGTGTTCACCTTCGTTGGAACTGGGAGGATTGACAATTCCAAAACACATCAAGGACCGAATCTTTTCGCTGATGCCACTTGTAACTAACGGGTCATGCAGTGTATGGAGACGGTGCGGCAAATCATGCGTGTTTTTTCCGAAGTTGGGTTAGCGCAGTGCATTTCATGCAGGTGGACGATGGAAAAAATTTTACTTGCTGGCTACTCACGCCACGAGATACACTTAGAGTATGCTTTTAAAGACTATTTGGGACAAAGAGATATTTCGTACGGGATGATGGCAAGAAAATAACCGGATTAATACGGGCATCGGGTCTCAGTGTTAAGGTTGCAGTCTTGTCTCGTTTGCACGAAGCGCATTTACATAGTAATTATTTAGGCCTCGACGCATAGCCCGTAGACCAGTTTCTCCGGTCGGACACAGCGGAAAAAACACGAGCCGTTTCATGCCGTCATGTCCACGTAAAAGTTATTGCGTTTCCCGCCGCTGTGGATTTCTCTCTTCTTTAGCTTACGTCCGGCCGTGGGCTGGCCTGTCCAGTCATAAAGCCAGTATGCAACCTTTTTGGCCTCGTAGTAACGGACCTGAGTAAACCCGAGACTCTGCATGATTTCAGAAAGTAACGTCGCATCAAAATAGCGTGAGTTTGACACGCATGGCAACGGAAGAACTAAGAAAAGAGACGACGCCGCGTTGGCTGGTACACGGAGAAATTGCGTCATGCGCTTGAGCATCTCACCTCTCTGAGCCGGTGTCGGAACAAAGTTCAACACTAACAGACACGAGATCACATTGAATTTTTCTTTGTCCAGTGCTGGAAGCGGCCGTTGCATGAAATCCTGTTGCAAGATCTGCGGGTTTTGTGAGTTCAAGTCAATGCGCTGGACTCGGCCAAATATGCCACTGGTCAGAATTGCATTGTGAGGACTAAGACATCCAATTTCCAACAGATCCTCAGCAGTCCGGCCGAGTTCTTTGAACCAGGTAACCAATCTTTTCAGCGAATCGCCGCCTCTTTGTTCGTTCTGACCAACGGTGGATGCCATCTGGTATACATGAAGGCCTCCTCTTTGGTCTATTTCGGCATCGATCCGAGCCAACATTAGGCATAGATCCTCTTTCAGGGCAGACCCGTCTACCATAAATTGCTCAAGTTGCTTCGAGAGTTTGAACTTGCGATACTCTTTGTCATATTTATTGCCAAGAATCTCCTTATAGTTCGATTCAGAGAGGTGATGCTCTTCTCGCGCGAGATGTTTAAGTATGGAGGCTTTGTTCTTTATTAGAATGTGAAATCTTCGAATAAGCAGGCGGGCCCGTTGAGGTTTGAGCGTTTTGGGTGTTCTTGTGTTCTTGGTAATACTCTGAGACTTTCGTAGCATTAACTTGGTGAGCTGAGATATCTGTGGGAGATGAAGCTTTCTTAAAATGGCTTGTGTGTAAGAGAGCCCAGATGTACTGGTGTATTCATGGTGAAGCTATCGTGTCGTGTCTTCGTAGGCTTGATTGCAAGGAAAAATTTGTGAATAGTATGCTGATCGTGTCTAGGCAGAAGGGCTTTAAATGGCAATTTGCAAGTATAGGAGAAATTTTTTGTGAGCGAACTTTGAGAATAGGAGAAGAGAGGGTCCAAAAGAGGAAACTGCAAAGCCCATTCGGTTAGAACGGACCGGGAATGTCTTGTAACTCGTGCGATTTCGAAAATTAGGGGAAATGACCTAGGGCTATGTTCTTAATTTAGAACATTCCTCAATTTATAGAATCATAGGTGCATTATAAACGAGAATGTGGATCAGAGTAAGATGGTATAGAGGTGAGAATACGATTAGAGATGCGAAATTCCATACTTTGGGAATTCTTAGTGATCATAGCCATTTTCGACGCCACGCAAATTCGTTATTTTACTCCAATTGTGTTCAATTCCCCGCCCACAGTAACGAAATATTACCTAACTCATTTCCATTTGGAACTCTAACCAAGATGTGGTTGATGTTGATATCCGCACTGACTCGATTCCCCACATAGCGCGCATTTTTTTCTAAACCTCATCTCATCTCATCACCATGGCTCCGCAGATTGGCAAAAAGCCTAGCGCAAGCAAAAAGCCAAATGGCAAAAAGCCAAATGGCAAAAATTCCAACGAGAAGAGATTTTCTGGAAAGAAACCAAATGGAAAGCAACCCTTTGGAAAGAAGCTGGAGGGTAAGTTTGTTCGCAGCAAACCTCCTACCATGAAGCAAAAAAACGCTCGTCAGGATAAGATTATTAAGGCCGATCAGCTTATGTGGAAAACCGTGGATATCCCAGATAACCTCGGTGATTACTCTGGTTTCTTTGGACTTGAAGAGCTTGAAGGTGTTGATGTGCGTATGGTGAACGGAAAGGCAGAATTCATAACCAAGGAAAGCGATGCAGAAGGCTCTGATAATGACGAGTTTGAGGGTTTTGATGATGAGAATGCTGACGGCGAGTCCAAAGAAACCGTGAAAGAGAGTCTGAAGAAGAATGAGAAGAGCGACAAGAAGAACGACAAGAACGACAAGAAGAACGACAAGAAGAACAAGAAGAATGAGAAAAACGACAAGAAGAATGAGAAGAAGAATGACAAGGATGCGGCGGAAACAGAAAAGAAGCTCACCTCTGAGGAGAAAGAGGCGATTGCCAAGGAAGATGAGGAGGCGAACTTGGTTGCTTTTTCCGCCTTGGAAATGCCTCTTCCTGATGACAATGACATCAACTTGCCTCAGTGGGAGAAAGTTCCCCTCTCTGGTTTCACTTTGAGCGGATTGCAAACTCTCGGATTCAAACAGCCCACTCCAATCCAAAACTCTGCCATTCCGCTTGCGTTGGAAGGTAAGGATGTCATTGGTAAGGCCACCACCGGTTCCGGTAAGACATTGGCGTACGGAATTCCTATTTTGGAGAAATATATCTCGAAACTCTCAGAAATCAAAGCTTCCAGACAAAACAAGACTGTTCCTGCCCCTTCGGGTATCATCTTTGCTCCTACCAGAGAGTTGGCTCACCAAGTTCTGGATCACTTAAACAGTATTGCAAAATATGCTCCCCTTGCGCAGAACGGAATTGTCTCTGTTACTGGTGGGCTCTCCATTCAAAGACAAGACAGACTCTTGTCATACGGCCCCGGTATCGTTGTGGCAACTCCTGGAAGATTTTTGGAGCACATTGAAAAGAACGAAGAGCTTTGCAAGAGAATGGCCATGACCGATATTATTGTTCTTGATGAAGCGGACAGATTGTTGCAAGACGGCCATTTTGAGGAGTTTGAACGCATTTTGGATCTTTTGGGTAAGAGCAGAGACAAGTCGACCAGCTGGAGATGGCAAACGTTGGTGTTTTCTGCCACGTTTTCCCGTGACTTGTTTTTCAAGTTGGACAAAAACGGCCGTTCCAGCGCCAAGAGCCCAAGTGGATTGATCGCCAACGATGAGATTCTCCAACTTTTGCAGAAGAAACTTAAGTTTAGAGACCCCAAACCTTCTCTTTGCGACGCCAACCCCAAGGAAATTGTCTCGGGCCAAATCGCCGAGGCTCTTGTGGAGTGTGGTGCGGCTGAGAGAGATTTGTACCTCTATTATTTTGTGCTCATGTACCCCGGATCGACTTTGGTTTTCGCCAACTCGGTGGAGTCTGTGAGAAGACTCGTTCCACTTTTGGAGAACTTGAAGATTCCTGCTTTCTCCATCCACTCGGCAATGATCCAAAAACAACGTATGAGATCTTTGGAGCGGTTCAAGGAAGCCACGCAAAAAAATAAATCTGCCGTTCTTGTTGCTACGGATGTTGCGGCCAGAGGTCTTGATATTCCTAATATTGATCATGTGGCCCACTACCATTTGCCTCGTTCGGCGGATACCTACATCCACAGATCTGGTAGAACTGCTCGTGCAGGTAAAGAGGGTGTTTCGGTGATGTTCTGTTCGCCTCAAGAAGCCTCGGGACCTTTCAAGAAACTCAGAAAGCTTGTGGCGTCCAGTGCAGAGAGCGGAAAATTCAATGCGAAGGCCGACGTCAAGTTGCTTCCTATTGAGTATGACGTTGTCACTCAGCTCAAAGATAGAGTCACCTTGGCTTCAAAGCTCGCAGCATCTACCATGTCGAACACAGCGACCAGAAAGGAAAACTCGTGGCTCAAAGAAGCAGCCGAGGACTTGGGTTTTGACAACTTGTCCGACCTTGACGAGTTTGAGGATGACGTGATCAAGAAGCAGAAAAAGAGAATCGAGAAGAGCAAGTTGACCAATGAAGAGCAAAAGATTCTTCGTGCCCATTTGAGAGACAGCTTGGCTGTTCCTCTCCGTAAGAACCACAGAAGATCATACATCACCAGTGGTCTTGAGAACTTGGCCCATCAAATCGTGTCCGGAGCCACTTCTGAGACTGTGTTGGGCCACAAGTCTGTCAAGGCTTTGGACGAGCTCAGGGGAACAAAGAACAAGGTGGGTAAAAAGGGAAAGGCGGGCAAGAAACAAAAGTAAGCTTCTGGAGCTTTAGGAGCAGCTTCCTCGAGCGCTTCTTGAAACCTTCTTGAAAGCCAGTTGGACCAAGACCGCGTCCTAATGTCTATAGACCATGCATACACGTACTACCGTTTGGAACTATTCTAACATAGCCTTGTATTCTAAAAAAGAAAAAGACCGGCACTAAAGTACATATGTGTTCCCTTCCCCAAGAATCTAGATGAAGTCATCGTCAGAGTCGTCGTAGTATTCATCCTCGTCCGACTCGTCCACCAATTGCTCAAAGTTGACCTTGTATCTCAAGAGCGCACCAATACCACCAAATCCTTGGACAAACTGCGCACCCTCAGAAGATCTGTCAGTGACAAACTCAAGCGTGGCACCGAAACTCTTGTAGTTTTCAGCCAACCACTCCAAGAACATCTCCTCCTTGATGATTTCCATCTCGGTTCCGGTGTTCTTGTCCAACATGTAAGACTTGTCAGGCAAATCTGGGTTCACGTTGACGATCACCTCGTTGTCCTCGCTGTCCTTCAAGGTGTAACGGACAGTGTTCAAGTTCTCGTACACAATCACAACCTCGCACGCACCAAGGTCCAACGCCTTCAATGTGTCGTCCACCGAGTAACAGTACTTGCCGGTGTCCTGGGAGATCTCGTCAAAGTATTGGTTCAACAACTTCTTTTCTTGCACAAACTTGACGTTGGCCAAAGTCTCGGCCGAAAGCTCGATCGCCTGGTTGAAACCGTTCTCACCACCGTAGGAGATATCCACGGTCTTCAACACCCGCTGGGCCAAACGAAGATCGAACAAGTCGGACTTGGACAATTCGTTCTTGAAGTCCGCAGAACCGGCCAAAATCAAACCCTTGACGTTGACCTTGTCCGCCTCGATAAAGTTTTGCACCGCAACCTCCGCAACCTTTCTCACGTAGTTGTGTCTCTTTTCCTCTCTCAAACGGGAGAAACGGAGCGCAGACTGACCACCTCTGCCGTGCTTCTTGGGCAAATCCACTGTGAACTTGTGCAACACCTCTCTGTTGTTACCGGAAACGGCACCGAAGAGCGCTCCGTTACCGTCCATGATGATGAAACCAAATCTGTCGTCGTCTTGCAACAACTCCGAAAGCGCCTCCACGTGGAACTTGTTGTCACACAAGTACAACGATGTGTTGATCGGCTTGAACGGCTCGAAGTCGATGTTCAACTTCTTTTCCTTGCCTTCGTCGGTGATGACATCACCACAGTACACCACCAAACCGTTCTTGGGCACGTGGCTGTACAACTTCAACTTTTGCTGGGTGGAGGTGATGGCGGACAAAACAGACAATCTGTTGACACGCGACTTGATGTTGGACGCGGTACCGTATTCTTCGGTCAACATCTTCTGGGTCAAGGAGATTTGGCCCTTTGGTGGGATGATCAACGAGATCATGGAGGTACCGTTACCTCTGGCCAATTCAAGCGACTTGATCAACTTCTTGATCTTCCAGATCTCAATACTCTTTTCGGCGGACCCAGACTCGGACATTGCGTTTTTGGGGAGTTTGCTAGTGGTGTTCTTTTTTGTACTGATGTGAGAGCCGTGAAAATTTTGACCCGGACTGCAGGCTGTGCTTGCTCTCTGGTGGGACGGAAGACCCCGGCGGGAGGAGAAAATGGCAGCGAAGGAATGCGGAGGAAAGAAAGAAAAGCGCTTCGATGCCGTTGTTCCGTTTCCCGCCCGCCCGCCGTCTTCCCGTGAACCACCACCCCCACCACCCTCTCAGGGTAGACTGTCCTGCACACACCGCGGCTCCTACTCTGGGTCTCTGTTCCACCACGCCGGCTCCGGGACGCGCAAAGCGCCACCCACCGCCGCCCGCACAGTCCCGCTGTATCCCCGACCCCCGCCCGCACAAACCCCCCGGCGTCTCCCCGTCCACACATCCGTGCCCACCGCCTGGTGTACGGGTGAGGTGGGATGTACGGGTGCGGTGTACGGGTGGGGTGCGGTGTACGGGTGCGCTCCCAACGTCAACGTTTCTTCCTCCAACTTCTTCTTCCCATCATCATGGACGAGCCCGTCGACGTGTCCTACTATCTCGGCGGCGCGTCTGCAGAGTCGCTCACGACTCTCGACATTGCCATCGGCTCCGGCGACATTGTTACCATCGACGAGTTGCCCGACGACGCCCACGAGCTCATTGGGTTTTTGCAAGCGGAAAAGTGTGGTGTCAAGTACTGGGTGATGGTGGCGCAGGCGTACTTCGCGGCCCGCAACCTCGACGCGGCGCACGCCATCGCCGACGCGGCGTTGCAGCAGGCGCACTTTGCCGCCGCCGATAAACAGACGCTTTTTTCCGTTTTGGGGTGGATCTACGTGGCCCGCGGTGCCGACGGCGACCGCAGCGGCCATTTGGCGCAGGCGCAGGCGCAGTTCGACCGCCTCGACGACCAGAAGTCGGTCCACGCGTTGATGGCGCGCGCGGTGGTGCACTTGCACCAGGACCAGGCGGACAAGGCGCTTTTGGTGTTTGACCAGCTTTTGAAGGCCGACGGCGCCAACTGCGTGGCGTTGTTGGGCAAGGCGCACGTTGTGTTGAGCAAGACGCAGAACTACGCCGGCGCGCTCAAGTTGTACCAGCAGGTGTTGGTGTTGAACCCGTTGATGAAGCCGGACCCCAGATTGGGCATCGGCATGTGCTTCTGGTTCTTGAAGGACAGGGCCATGGCGCTCAGCGCGTGGCGCCGCGCGGTGGAGCTCGACCCCTCCAACTTCAAGGCCAAGTTGTTGTTGAACTTGGCGTCGTTCGACACCGTGTTCACCAACTCGTTGTCCGACGAGCTGTTCCTCGCCGGCTACAAGTCCGCGTTGGCGGAATTGTCCGCGCTCCACCTCGAACGGTCCAACGATGCCGTCATCTTGTTGGCGCTTGCGTCCTTCTACTTCTCCAAAGGCGAGCACGCCTTGGTGGAGAAGATCTTGGCCAAGGTGGTGGCTGCCTTCACCGGCGCCGAGAAAGCGGCGAGAAAGTTGCCCGCGTTCACGGCCAAGGTGCTCTCGCACGCGTCGTTCTGGCTCGGCCGCGTGGCGTACGCCAAAAAGGACTACACCCAGTCGCAGAAGTACTTCCACGAGGCAATCAGATTGGATGAAAACAACCTTCTCGCCAAGTTGGGCTTGGGCCAGTCGCAGCTCAGCAGAGGCTCGGTGGAGGAGTCCTTGATCACGTTCGAGTCCATCTTGAAGACAAACCCCAAGTGCTTGGAGGTCAACTACTGTTTGGGTGTTCTCTACGCCCAGCAGTCGTCCAGGTCCAAGCAGGAACAGGCGATCCAAATGTTGGAGCGCTACGTAAGATTGTCCAACAACAGAGGCTTGGCCGTGGCCAACAGAAAAGAGGCCGACGCGTTCTTGAACAAGGAGCCCGTGGCGTTGAATGCTTACTTGACCTTGAGCAAGTTATACGAGCCTAAGGATCTTGCCCAGTCGTTGATCTACTTGCACAAGGCGGTAGAAACCAGAAAACAGACTGGAAGAGATGTGCCCTTGGAGGTCTACAACAACATCGGTGTGTTCAACTTCACCAAGAACAGCACCGATGCCGCGGTAGAAAACTTTGAGCTTGCGTTGAAACTGTTGGACACTGTGGACAACCAGGAATTGAAGGACGATTTGAAGATCACTCTCTCCTACAACTTGGCCAGATCGTCCGAAAATTTGGACCAGGCCAAGGCGATCGACCGTTACAAGGCCTTGTTGCAGGAGTGCCCCCACTACTTCTCCGTCAAACTCAGGCTTCTATTTTTGGATGCGGTATCCACCAACGAGTCGCCCAAAGAGGATCTCGAGAAGGAGATCAAGGATTTGTTGGCCCAGAACGCCTCGGACTTGGAAATCAGAGCCTTCTACGGCTGGTTTATCAAGACTTTTGGCAAGAAGATCGGTTTGAAGCCTGACGCCGACACCATGCACCAGAAGGCAACATTGGTTGACCACGACTCGCATGATTGCTACGCCTTGATTTCCTTGGCCAATATCTACTGTGCTATGGCCAACGACTTGAAGAGCTCTAAGGACGAAGAAAAGCGCAAAAAGTATTTTGTGAGAGCCATCGAATTGTACACCAAGGTGTTGTCGATTGACCCTAAGAACGTTTTCGCTGCCCAAGGTTTGGCCATTGTGTACATCGAAAACAAGGAGTACAACAAGGGTTTGGACATTTTGAGAAAGATCAGAGACTCGTTGAACGATATCTCTGTCTACTTGAACTTGGGTCACGTCCACTTGGAGTTGAAGCAATACTCGAAGGCAATTGAGAGCTACGAAGTGGCCTTTGTCAGATACACGGATAGTCAGGATGTCAAGATCATGGGATTCTTGGGTCGTTCGTGGTACTTGAGAGGCCTTGCGGAAAAGAACTTGTTGTATTTAAAGAAGGGCCTTGAATACTCCGAAGAAGCATTGAGCAAACAGAGCGGGCGCAACAGCTCGTTGGTTTTCAACGTGGCGTTCATTCAGTTCCAGATTGCGGAATTTATCAGCAAGTTGCCTGTTGAACAGAGAACTGTGGAAGATATCAACGAAGCAATCATCAACTTGAACGATGCCATTCAGCAGTTGAACAAATTGGCCTCTGAGGATGAAAAGCACCCACCATTTCCCAAGGAGGACTTGAAAGCCAGAGCCAACTTGGGTACCAACACCTTGCTAAACAGATTGAATGCATGCTTGGAGGAAACCAAGGAGAACATCTCGCAATTGAACACCAAGTTGGAGCAGGCCAAGAAGTTTAGAGAGGAGGAAGAGGCCAAGAAGGCACAAGAGCTTGAAGCGTTGCTTACGGAAAAGAAACTCAAGGAAGAAGAGTTGGCCAAGGAAAGAGCTCTTTTGCAGGAACAAGCGCAACAGTGGGCCGAAGAGGCCAGATCCAATATTGTTGTTGACGAATCCGACGATGACAAGGCGTTCAACGAGGATGGCGAAAAGAAGAAGGGTAAGAAGCTGGTCAACGGCAAGAAAAAGAAGGGCAAGAAAAAGAAGAAGGATTTCATCAACGACAGCGACGAGGAGGAGGAGGCCCGTGCTACTGAGGGAGAGGAAAACGCCGAAGAGCCACCAGTGGGTTCCGATGTCGAGGAGGAGAAGCCAAAGGCAGCCAAGAGAAAGAGAAGAGCCATCGAGGATGATGACGACGAGGATGAAGCTTCCGTTGCCGGGGATAACAAGAAAAAGAAGACGTTCAAATCGGAAGAGATGGTGCAAGATAGTTCGGACGACGACGATCTCTTCTAGGTGTACTATAGCTATAGCCAATAAATTAGATATACAATGACCTGTATTGGGCGAGCAGAAGCCAGCTGGGGGAGTTCCTTGGGAAGTCCATGATCAGACTCCATGATCAGACTCCATGATCAGTCCATGATTAGACTCCATGATTAGACTCCATGATTAGACTCCATGATTAGACTCCAGCCAGATTCCATTATTCAGACTCCATGATCAGACCTGATTCAGACTCCAGCCAGATTCCATATACCGTACTCCATGATCACATTCCATGAGTTAGACTCCATGGTCTGACCCAGAAACAGACTCATGTACCACGCTCATGGGCTGAGCCAGATTCAGTCTCCATGTCGCACCTTATTCAAAGTCTCTCCAAGATCCATGGATCCAACTCCAAGATTCTGGTTCATGAGAGCTCACTCCATCATTCTAACCTCTTGGCATGTAAAATTCTCGAGGCGTAATCACCCGCTCTCACAATCAGTCAGACAATTCATTCGAAACCACCCACTATGCATTGCTCCAGGCACGCATCTGCTTCTTGCTCTCATATGTCGCACGGTAGAGCAATTTCTCAAACTCGTCAAGCGAATACAAAAAGTTTGAATTCACGTGCTTCAGCGTGTTGGAAGCGTAGTTATCGATTTCCACAGCACGCTCCTTGAGCATGGTCATGGCCACTTCCACTAGTTCTGCGTCGTTAAATAGTGTCAGCCATTTTTCTGTGAGCCGATAGTAGTTGGACGCAATAGTGTGCAAATCCACCGAGTTGGGGTCGGCGCGGATAGCATTGAGGACTTTTGGTCCAACAAAGTCTGGCTGGAGAAGTTCCACAAAACTGTCGTCGTTTTCTGCCAGCACCAAAGATGTCGCAAGCACTTCTGCGAGCCACATGGGAAGTTCCACTTTCGTGTCTTTTTCGATGGGTTTTCCGGGGTTTCCCTCGAGATATCCGAGACCGGGCACACTGAGAGTGAAGCGACACGGAACTTTTTCCGAGTCGGCAAGAATGTCGTCAATGTCGTAGTAACCCATGACTGTCGTGGGTAGAACAGAGTAGGTGCGCGTATATACGCGATATCGCGGGATGTACGGGTGCGCTTGTGGATGCGGCGAAGGAACAGAACAAGCGGAGTATGCAGTTTAGGCATTTACCGTAGCTTTCCGTGCGAATAATAAGCTTTCTGTGCGATTATTAAGCTTCCGTGCTTTGATTAATAGCAGCTCTCTGTTCTTTGTTTATGTTTTTGTTTTGTTTTTGGTTTCTTTTCTCTTTTTGAGATTTTTTGTAACCTTTGGTCGAGGCTGTTATTGGGGGGTACTGGTGTTTCAGTACTCTCGCGTTCTCTAAATCACTGCGAGTGCACATAAACATACATCTCCCCCAGATAATGGCAAGTATAAGCTAAAAGTTTTGCTCTTAATCTTAAATCACTTTAGACCGATCTTGTTTCCTCTTATATAGTACATAATGTGAGTGGTACTGATGTTACTTATAATAATAAATTTAGTATTTCAATCACGCATGCATTTGTATGTCCTGCATGTAATTGGTGGCTGCTAAACCACGGATGTCAAGCAGCCCAATTATCATATGCAACCGCTATCTATATAAGAAGCGACTTTTCTCGTGTTTTGAAGGAAATTTATGCATATTGGTTTCCTCTATCCTTGTTTCTCCTTAAATGCGCACGTGTCTTCATGCTTTTCCTGCTCAACATTTGCACACTAAATTTCAGGATGATCTCGCTGTAGAGAGGAAATCACCACTTAGCAGATATTCTTTTGCTAACCTCCCGTTCTATATTTTTCTCGCTCTTTCTTGCTTCTGCTCTCTCCTGCTCCCACCGCTCTCCTGCTTCTACCTTTCTCACCTCTTCACCATCCTGCACCCTCACCATCGCACCTACTACTACTGCCGCGCCAGAGACAAAGGTCCCAGCCAATGCCTGCCAAAACCTTTTCTGACCCTAACTCGGCCGACCCCTCGGCAGACACAAATGCGCTCATCAACTATGACGACGCTATCTCCTACTGGCTGTCTGTGCCTGCGTCCGTGAACGGCGTGCTCGGTGGCTTTGGTGAACAAACCCCAGTGCCCAAGGCCGACATCATCGGTCTGGCCACCTTTTTGCGCAAGCTTCTGACCCGTATGGAGTGCTCCGGCGAAAAGCTCACTATCGACATGGGTGCTGGTATCGGGCGCATCACGCGTGACTTGTTGTGGAAAGTCAGCGACCGGTGCGACTTGTTGGAGCCCGTGGCGCCTTTTGTGGCCCAGATGGAGCGCGAGCTCGTAGGCGTGGCCCAGCGGGGACGCCTCGGTGACATTTACGCACAAGGCATGCAGCAATGGAGCGCCTCTCCCGAAAAGATGGGACGCTACTGGCTTGTGTGGTGTCAGTGGTGTGTGGGGCAGTTGCCGGACGACGAGCTCGTGGCGTTTTGGGTGAGGTGCCGCGAGGCGTTGATGCCCAACGGTACCTTGGTGGTGAAGGAGAACATTGCCCCTGTGGAAGATGTGTTTGACGCCACGGATCTGAGTGTGACGCGGACGGACGCCAAGTTCCGCGAGCTCTTTGAGCGGGCGGGTTTCAAGTTGATTGCGTCGGATGTGCAGAAGGGCATGCCACGCGAGTTGTACCCAGTGCGGATGTATTGTCTCAAGGCGCGGTCATAGATGGCAAGGGAGAAGTGGGTGAACTGATGGTGTTTTCTGGTCATATGAGATCTCTGGCTGGTTGTCTCTGACGCTTTTTCACTCCGTACGCACGCTGGACTAAGGCATACTAGAACCATATCTAATCAATAATCATATATATATATGATGCTGTAGGCATCAGCTTTGAATTTTGAGGTGTACTGAGGCATATGAGGAGTGACACTTCCAGATCCGTTACTGATTCAGACTGAAGATTGAAAGAATGTTTGTGATTAACTAGATCTTGAAAGCATAGGTGGTGAGAGTACCGGGAATTGTAGGAGGGTGGATGTACGAAATTGAATTGAGGAAAGTAAGATTGGGCGATATAGAGAATTATGTCTGGAACTGGGGCAAATGGTTCTGTTATATTTCTTTTCGGAAGTCAGTGATTTGGGGCGTACAACACGGAAGAATATGCGAAGTCGGCTGAGGCAATTAATAATGGAGATTATCTCTCCTTTTGGTTAGGGGAATGTCTCTGCTATTGGTCATGGGAATATCCTACTGGTAAATTAATCGAAATCATCTTTCAAGCAACTACCTCCAACTGGGAGAAGTACCCATCTACTCTCTTCGGGAAATAAATATCCAAAACGCTAGTAGTGCAGTGTATTCAGCCAATTCAGCTAGGTTAACAGCTCGACAGTCACAATGGCTCTTTTTACTGGAAAGGCTACCTAACTCCTCACTCTCCTCTCTTAATCTTATACCACCTGATTATTGGCTGCGGATGCAAATGCAATGAATATATGAACCGATTTCGTCTCTTTTCACTCCATTCTATATCTGCTCCAACGTACTCTATTTGCCTTTTCTTCGCCATTTACTCCATTCTACGACTCCGCTCTCACCATCTTGGGCTACCTAACAGCCTTTTTAGTGGACTTGGAATTGGTCTGGCTATAATCCATAGACAGAGAATCTGTGGTTATCGAATCTTTCCATTGGGGAACTTATTAGTGTTGTAAGACTTTTCTATTGGATAATTAGGGTCTTTCTAAGCTATTCCGGTCTCCTTCTTTGGTCGACGTGAACATTGGTAAATCTACTCGTCGTACTCCATCATAGTCCTCTGTTCACTTCGTTCAATCGGTGGAGCGTTGCCTGGAGGCACTCTCTTTTGACAAATGCTCCACTCCACTCTTTCCCACTCTACTTTTACTCTTTCCCAATCTACTTGTTTCACTCGCTTTCTTTCCCATTCAAGTCAACGTGGAAACAGTGACAGTGAGATGATGAAGCTGACGAGCTGTTCAGAATCAAAAGTATTAGGGTTGAGTAAGGAACACTGTGACACACTACGTCGAATTGAGATGTAAGAGGTATCAAGGAAGTGGGATCAAGCAAACAGCAAGCCAATGGGCATGAATTATGAGAAAGCTCTTTCTGAGAACAAAATGGAGATAGGTCCATTCTTCTTCGTTCTAACAAAACCATGTCGTACTTTGTCCATTCTAATATCGTCGTTCTACTCTTTCCATTCTCAGTCCACTGTCCATTCTACTGTCAATAATGTGACATTATACTCTTTCCATTCTACTGCGTTTACTCTGTAACTCTTGAGTCTATACTCTGTCATTCTACTACTGCCATTCGGAAGTCTACGGTCATTCTACTGTCTCTACTCTATCTATACTCTGTCATTCACTGTTTATACTGTCATTTTACTGTCTATACTCTATCTAAACTGTCATTCTACTCCTTCCATTCTACCGTCTACTATCATTCGACTGTCTACTATCATTCACTGTCTATACTCTGACCACTGTCTATGCTTTGTCCTCTACTCCATTCTCCTCCATTATTCCATCAGACATTCTTCTCCTTACATCTACTTCTATACTTTGTCTTTCTACTGCCTATCCGCTGTCATTCTACTATCTATGTTTTGTCCTCTATCCATCCACCTCTATCCATCCACCTCTATCCATCCACCTCTATCCATCCACCTCTATCCATCCACCTCTATCCATCCACCTCTATCCATCCACCTCTATCCATCTACTTCTATACTCATCTACTTACATCCATCTGTACTCCATCTACTTCTATACTCCATCTACTTCTATACTCCATCTACTTACATCCATCTATTCTACTGTCTACACTCTGTCCATACTCGGTCGTTCTTCTCTCCATTCTCCTGTATTCCCTACTCTCCCTCCAGCTTCCATTTCCTCCACTTTACTCTTCCCCTGTATTCCCTACTCTTCCCCTGTATTCCCTACTTCCCGCTCCTCCATCTTCCCCCATCCATCTCCTCCTCTTCCGTGCGCGCTGTACGCACACCTTCTCTTCCTCCTCTCATCTCCATCTCTTCCCATGTCCTCGCCAGCTAAACTCGCGGCCGTGGTCGCCGCCACCGCCGCCGTCGCCGCCGCCGCCACGCACGCGTACCACGTCTACGCCACGCCCGAGCCCGCGCCCGCCGCGCCCAAAGTCCCGTCGGAAGAACTCATCCGCGAACAGTTGGCACGCAACTACGCCTTTCTCTCCGAGGAGGGCATGGAGCAGGTGCGCGGGCAGCGCGTGGTGGTGGTGGGCTGCGGCGGCGTGGGCTCGTGGGTGGTGACGATGTTGGTGCGCTCGGGCGTGGGCCACGTGCGCATCGTGGACTTTGACCAGGTGTCGCTCAGCTCGCTCAACCGCCACGCGGTGGCGGAGTTGCGCGACGTGGGCACGCCCAAGGTGGAGTGCTTGCGGCGGCACATGGCGCAGATCGCGCCGTGGGTGCGTGTGGACGCGCGCAACTGCCTCTGGGACAAGCACCACGGCGAGCAGTTGCTCTTGGGCGACGGCTTCGACCCCACGATGGTGGTGGACTGCATCGACAACATCGACACCAAGGTGGACTTGTTGCACTTCTGCCACGCGCGCGGGCTCCGGGTGGTGCTGTCGGGCGGCGCCGCGTGCAAGGCCGACCCGACGCGCATCAACATCGCCGACCTCTCCAAGACCGAGGAGGACCCGTTGGCGCGCGCGGTGCGCATCCGCTTGGGCAAGCGCGGCATCGTGGACAACATCCCGGTGGTGTTCAGCGCGGAGAAGCCGGACCCGCGCAAGGCGCGCCTCCTCCCGTTGGCGGACGCGGAGCTCGCGCGCGGCGACGTGGACCAGTTGGCGGCGTTGCAGGCGTTCCGCGTGCGCATTCTCCCGGTGTTGGGCACCATGCCGGGCATGTTCGGCCTCGCGTTGGCCACGCACATCCTCACCCACGTGGCCGGCTACCCGACCGAGTACGTGGAGGGCAAGAACCGCATCAAGGTGTACGACGGGCTCTTGCAGAGCTTGGCGGGGCAGGAGGCGCGCATCGGCCACCTCGAGCAGCGGACCCCCATCTGCGTGCGCGACGTGCCCTACATTGTGGAGGAGGTGTTCCGCGGCAAGTCGGTGGTGTCCAACTACTCCACGCGCTTGACGCTTTCGCGCTGGGACCGCGACCAGCCGCTCAGCTTCCAGAACATCGTGGTCATGACCAAGGACGAGCAGAGGGTGCACGAGGACCGCGTGTTGAACGGCGGCGAGCGCTTGGACGCGGTCTACGGCGCGGATGTGTTGGCGAGAGTGGCGCTGCGCTTTGCCCAGGAGAAGTACTACTCCACCTTCCGCTGACGCCGTGAATAGACGCTGTATATACTATCCAACAATGCACATTGCGCTATACTCGATCTATCACCAGTATTTCTTTCTTATTTGGCTATTACTACCTACTCGTTCTATCTATCGCCAGTGTCTCTTTCTTATTTGGCTATTACGACCTACTCGTTCTATCTGTCACCAGTGTCTCTTATCGATTTATTATTTTCTATTATCTATCCCCATTGTCTATCGGCCTGGTTGTCTATATATCTATTTGCATGTATCTCTTACCGTATCTCTTTTTCTATGAGTAGTATCTCTAATCTAATTCTATCTACCTTTATCTATCTCTATAAGTAGTATCCCTAGTCTCTACTATTTCTATCCATCTGTATTTAATTCTATTCCCTTGTCTATCTGCCTGGTTATTTGCATGTATCCCTTACCGTATCTCTTTGTGTATAAATAATATCTCTAGTCTCTACTATTTCTATCCATCTGTTTTTATTCTATCCCCTTTGTCTACTTCTTCCTGGTTATTCGTGTATCTACATCTACCTATGTATTTATTAATTATCTGCATTCGGTCTAAAACATATTCACCCATCCAACTATTTCTTCAGAGTCAGTTTATCTATGGCAAGCACATCTTTCCGAGTCGCAGTTACTTCCAACCCAGCACTTGGACGATCTGTGAACACAGTAGGAAATTATCTACAGTAATCAGCTTTCTGCTGATCTGGTATCTATTACTTCTCGGAACTTCTATTGATGGGCCCCAGTATCTTCAAATATCGACTTCTCCGCACTCTCGCCATC
The DNA here is from genome assembly GCA_030674715.1 of Clavispora phyllophila. Lineage (NCBI taxonomy): Eukaryota > Fungi > Ascomycota > Pichiomycetes > Serinales > Metschnikowiaceae > Clavispora > Clavispora phyllophila. The sequence goes on from JAKUAN010000064.1 coordinate 49,297, forward strand.
CGCTTCACCTCCGGTGCTAATGTAGTAGTCTATTCAGATACCCCTGCTAACTTCCACTGCAATAATCGCCTGAAACACATCATACTGATTTTTCCCCATTAAATCACAATTAACTCCAGTGAGTAGTGTTTCCGCATTCGCAATTATTTTGCGTCTTGTCCTACCACTACAAAACTGCAAACAGCCCCGAAAAAATTCAGCTGGACAGTAAAACAATCCAAACATCGCAAACCTATATACGAAAACCACGCCCATCGTATATCCCAATTTTTCTGATCTATCGATTCGGGGCCATCGATCGCTAGGTGGTTCCACCGTCAAGAGGTGGGAGTGAGAGGTACGGAAGTAGCACCCAAGGCATGCAATACCATTATCATCCGCTGCCACCAGAAACACCACAAAATCATCACAAAAGGGGGAAACGACGGAATAAACTATGTGAACTTGTCTCCCAAGCATGACCCACCACCCAAGACGCCGCTGTATCGCCCTGTCGAACCGCACACGTGATCCACACGTGACCTCCGTAGTCCACCACTTCTCCCCACTTGCAGCCCCGGGAATATAAAAAGAGGCCAGCGCCCACTTTTTATCCCCCCCAGAAAAAGTCACATTCGCGCACCAGCTTTTGCAGCCTCCTTGTGGGGACGCATGTATTAGGTATCGGAGGTGGCCCACCGCCACCGGCGACGATGGTGCAGGAGCGCCATGTACAGTTCCCTCCCTCCAGCGTTCTCTCACCACGATCTACCAGGACCTTTCCCACCAGCGCTCCCACCCATGTTTCGTCTTTGCATGCGTCCCGGGGCGATGATGAAGCCATTGCAACCCACCCAGTTGATCAGCACCCACTTGGGCAGAGCCGCGCCGTTGATGAAGCCGTTGCGCGGGCCTCGAGTGCGGTTCCAGTCCACCACCCCCCCCAAAAGCGCCAAGCCCACCGGCATCAAGGCTCTCGTCAAGGAGTACGGCTACTCTGCGCTTGGAGTGTACCTTTTCCTCAGCATGCTCGACTTGCCTGTGTGCTACCTTGTGGTGCACAGCTTGGGCAAGGAGCAGATCGAGGTGTACGAGAACCAGGTGAAGCAGTACTTTGGCTACGGCAAGAGCGACGCGGAGTTGCAGCACGAGCAGGCGGTGGAGCGGGCCGAGAGCACGGAGCCGGCGGCGGAAGGCATGTTTGCGTGGTTTTCGTGGACGGAGTTTGCCCTCGCGTACGGCCTCCACAAGTCGGTGTTCATATTCGTGCGGGTGCCGTTGACGGCGGCGCTCACGCCGCTGATTGTGAAGATGCTTCGGGGCTGGGGCTTCAAGATCGGAAGCGACCGGCTTGCGACCACTGCGGCCATTGCCTCCGACACCATTGCGTCTGCGGCGGCCACCAGTGCCAAGTTTGGCACGCGGGCCACGCGGGGCAAGAAGTGGTTCTGGTTTTTTTGACTACAGCAGCGGTCTAGACGGGGCGAGCCCTTTGTACATAGATGAATAAATATGAGAGGGGGGCTAGATGCCGAGAAGCTTCTTGCTCCGCTCGTACACGAAAAACGAGCACGCCAGCATGGGAATGACCTTGAGGTAGCCGATGGTCAAGCCCACAAAGAAGCCGCGCACGCCGCCCTCGGCAAAGATCAAGCGCACGGTGGTGCTGAACAGCAAGAAGCCGCCGTGGTCCACGGCGCCGCCCACCTGCATCCGGCGGCGGATCACCTCGAACGGGTACGCCAGCGTCTGCGACAACATGCCGGCGGCGCCGCCCGCCACCAACTGCGCCGGCGCCGTGAGCGGCGCGCGAAGGTCGCGGGTGTTGACGTTCTCGCTGCCGTTGCGGGTGCGCACCACGCGCGTGGTGGGCCGCGCCTGCGGCAGCACGCAGTGGGGCGCCAACACCCGCAGGCGGAACACGTCGTGGATGATGTCGTGGGTGAGGAACGACACGCCCGCGTACGGCACCATGCCGAGCATGGTGGGCCCGAAGCCGCGGTAGAAGTTGGAGAGCGCCGCCACCGGCGCCGGCACGTGGCGGCGCATGAACCGGAGCCAGCGCGGGTCCAGCGCGCGCGGCGGCGGGTGCTCGGTGTACACCGCGCGCACAATGGCCCAGAGCCGCCCGCGCTTGTGGGCCACGAACTGCGAGTGGTGCGGGTGCACCGCGGCGTGGGCCAACAGGCGGGTTTCGAACGCCAACCGCACGCGCACGAGGTCGAGCGGGTAGGTGCACACCACGCTGGCGATGCCCAGAAGCAGGCCGGCCAAGAAGCGGCGCGCGTGGGTCTCGTGGGCGTCGGTGGGGATGAGCAAGCCGCGGATCTGCTCGTAGGCCACGAACTTGATGGCGGCGTAGGGGAAGATGCGCAAGAGCGTGACCGAGTGGCCCTGGAACAAGCCGCACACGCCGTCCGCGCGCACGATTTTGCGGCCCGCGCGCACCATGCCCACAAACAGGCCGCGGTACTGGCGGAACTCGGGGTTGGACGTCTGGAAGAGGATTTTGATGCGGTCGAGCGGGGCAATGAGGGTTTTGGCGGCGGACCCGGAGATGCCGCCGGCGACGCCCAGCCGGAGCACGTACTCGGCCAGGTTTTTGTCGATGGTTTTGATGTCGTCGCGATGTCGCATGGTGGAGTGGTGGGGTGGAGTGGTGGAGTGGGGTGGTGAGTGGAGTGGTGGAGTGGAGTGGTGGAGTGGAGTGTTGAGTGGTGGAGTGGTGAGTGGAAACGGTGAGTGGAGGCGCACGAGTGGGAAGGAGAGAGACACCAGGAGAAGGGGCACGGGCGAGGAAGCGGCGGCGGGCGAGGGAGTGACGGACCAACGAAGGTGTTGAAGTAGTAGGTGGGGCGAAGAATGGTTGGGAGGTGCGGGTGGTCAGCGCGCGCCCCACGTTCTGCGAGACTGTGCAGACTGCATTGGTGCGGGAGAAGAGTGGGGGAGTCGAGAGGGAGAGAGGGAGTCGAGAGGGAGAGAGGGAGTAGAGAGGGGAGTAGAATGGTACAGTGGCAGAGTGGTACAGTGGCAGAGTGGTACAGTGGCAGCGTGGTACAGTGGCAGCGTGGTACAGTGGTGGAGCAGGGATTCGTCGTGGCAGGCGATATGGTTCTGGGTTACGATCCCGCATCGTCCCGCCTTGTGCGAGATGCCGAGAGGCGTATTCGCATCGCATCGCCCCCACTCCGAACTGGCAGCTAGTGTTCTGGCGCTTGCTTCTTGCCTGCTCACCTGCTGCCCCATCCAGCTGTGCGTGGTTGGGCCCGTCGATAAGGCACGGTCCGTATTGACCCATTCTGGCAGTCACCAAGTCTGTTCGATGTAGATTCCTGGGGAAAACGATCTTCGATGTGCTTTTTTGTTGTCCAAGTCAGCCGGATTGATCCACTTACTGGATTTACCATTGGATCGGAATCTTCGCGTGCTTCCGTGTTCACGAATACCGAAGTCCTGATCGATCGCAAATGTCTTGATGTAGCTCGAAGACAACCACCCCGATTTTCACAGTGACACTAAACACCGAGTAGTATCCGAGTAGTATGCCAATCGAGTAGTATGCCAATCGAGTAGTAAGCCAAGCGAGTAGTAAGCCAATCGAGTGGTATACCGAAACCGAGTGCTTCACCAAAATCGAATAGTATCACAAGTCGAGTAGTATCACAAGTCGAGTAGTATCACAGGTCGAGTAGTATCACAGGTCGAGTAGTATCCCAAGTCGAGTACTATCCAAAACTGAGTACTATCCCATCCTTGATTGCGACGTCTCTCTTACTCAGAACCCTGAGACCGCAGATCTCTCAGGCTGCTTCTCATGAACGAAGTGACCGGAAGCCCATAAATGTGCTTTCTCTCGGATCGAACAACTCATTGAGGTACTGTTCACCATCTCTGGCCTTCGACTACGAGGCAGGGTCAGCGTGACAATGCCGTCGAATCACACAGTGTAGCTGTGATCAGATTGCATCATGCATTGACCGCTCATTAAATGTGGTTGAGGTACATCAAAGTAAGTCAAGGGAAATTGGAGTGCCAAGTATCAAGATAATTACCACCGAGGAGTCATTAGGACAATTACCAAGCAATTACCCTAGGTCAATTATACCCCAATTGCGCCAGCATATTACACGAAGGCAATACTAAGGCAATACCAAGGCAATTACATTCAGGCAAGGCAAATGAGACACTGAGCAGTCTCACTACCAACAACTATGGCAAGAAATGACTCTAAAGAGAATTGACTCAGACTCAGACAATTACACCTGGTGAGCGCCAGGTCAGCACCAAGCCAATTACAAGAAAGCTTTTGATTTAGATGAGTACATAGACAATTACAGACAATTACACAGACAATTACGCAGACAAGGACACCAAGATAAGTGACCCCGACAATCACATATAATCACACAGTTACACACAATCACCCCAACTAACAATCACCGCAACTACAGAGTTCTCAGACAACTATCTCGGCAGTTGCACACAATTACCCAACTACAGAGTTCTCAGACAACTACAGAGTTCTCAGACAACTGTCTCGGCAGTTAAACACAATCACCCAACTACAGAGTTCTCAGACAGCTGTCTCGGCAGTTACACAACACACATCGTCACACATTCCACGCTAGAACCACAGAAACCGGCCACCGTACATCCTCCATGCTGCCAACTCAATCGGCTCACGCCGCACGGAACCCAGACGTCTTCTCCCGCAGGTAGCTCGACGGCAGCCGGCCGCGCACCACCAACGGCGCCAGCGCCACCGACGCCACCACCACCGGCTCGGCACCGTCCACCATCGCCAAGAGATCCACGTTCAACGTGTAGTGCTTCTGGATGACGTAGGTGGCGGGCATGCGGATGGAGGCGGAGAACTGGATGCGCTCGAACCGCGCCACACGCACAATGGGCCCCGGCGGGTAGTGGGCGACTGCGGGCGCGGGCGGGGATGCGGCGCGGTCGTAGTGGAAAATGCGCGCCATCGACGCGAGCTTCGACCCGTTGCGCTTGTTGCACAGCAGCTGCACCGTGCCGTGGTCGGGGAGGTCGCCCGGCACCGCCGCGTACGCCGGCACCGCGTACTGCGGGCCCTTGTCGCGCTTGGGCGTGTGCTGCACCAACGCCACCGCCATGGAGGTGTCGGACGACTGCGCCCGCACCGAGAGGGCAAAGTAGCGCACCGGCGCGGGCCCGCGCGCGGTGTCGACCACGTACGAGTGGGCGAGAAACTGGTCCAAGGACCAGTCGTTGAACGCAAACACCAGCACCAACGTGAAGTAGTTGCGCTTGTAGCCGATCCAGTTGCCCTCGTCGCTGAGCTCGAAGCCACGGTCGAGGCGCGCATGGAGCCGGGGCGTGACCGGCACGTTGGTGGCGGTGTGGAGCGCGCGCCGCACCACGGTGGTGCCGAACGGCGGGCCCACGCGGAACAAGTGGCGCGACCGCGGGGCCACGCGGCGGGGCGCGCCTGCACTTTT